>CAUYUJ010000375.1:0-22500 GCA_963575745.1 Prorocentrum cordatum | reverse complement strand
CAGGAGGCCGAGGAGATCCTCATCGAGCCCCTCGACCTCGGAGGAGGCGCCGAGTGGCGAGGGTCACCAGCGGGTTTCATGGCGCCGTGGAGCAGGTGGAACCGCGTCTACGTCCAGACGCAGGGGAGGAACACGGGGGTGGTGATGCTGCTGGTCAGTCGGGTCGGTCCAGGAACCTCGTTGGTCTGGACCGCGATCGACCCCGCGAAGCGGGTGCAGATCATCAACCTGCGGGACAAGGCGAGGATGTTGCCGCGCCCGAAGAAGGGAGTGACCTGGACCGAGCACCCAGAGCTGAATGAGAAAGAAAGAGAGCAGGCGATCATCGCCGCGGAGCGGCTCATTGTGCGACATGAGCTGGGACAGGCTGGTGCTGAGAGTGCCAAGGCCAACCTGACGAAGGGCAAGAAGGCGAGCTCGAAGGCCAAGGTTGCGTCCTGGTTCGGCAAGGGCCTCGTGACCACCGTGGTGACGGCGTGGGCCCACAAGACGTGGGGTGGTGCTGCAGCGGTGTTCTTTGTGGGCTGGAGGTTGTGGCGTTGGCTGCATCTCGGGTCCTTCTTCGCCGCAGGGTACCACACCGTCTCGGCGGGGATGCAGGCGATCGAAGACCTGGACAACTTCCGCGAGTTCCTGGGGGAGCTGTACGAATCGGGCGACCTCGAGCTGTGCGCGGCATACCTGGGCTGCGTTCTCATCGTGATCTACGGGATCTGGACATACGGATGCTCGTGCCGAAAGGAGGTCGACTCGGACAGCGACTCGGGCTCGGACTCGGACGGCGGGTCGGTGCACGCTGGTGATGACGTGAGTGACGTGAGTGGCGACGAGCGGGACACCAAGACCCTGTTCGCGGAGTTGGCCCGCGGTCAGTCTGACCTGGCCGACGCTGTGGGCATGCTGAAGTCGAGGCTGGATGTCGGGGGCGGAGCGGGGGCAGGACCTGCTTGCGGCAGTGGGGCTCTGGCGTCGGAGCCAGGCCCGCCGCCCCCGCCCCCCGCGGGGCCGCCGCCGACCAGAGGAGACGACCCTAGCTCGGCCGAGGTGGATGCGTTCATCAAGAAGCTGACGGAGCACGAGGAGCTGGTGCAGCGGGACTCGGGCTTGAGCACCCGAGCGCAGGCAGGGTCGCCCACGCCGAGCTCGAGTGCAGCGTCCTGGGAGAAGGTTGGAGACCTGGGCGAGCTCGAGGACCCCCTGAAGGACCAGATCGTGCAGCTGAAGGAGGAGTCGAAGAACCCAAAGGAGAGCTTGCTGGCGACTTTGGAGAAGTATCGCCGCGTGGCGGGCTCCCCCGTGGGGGGGATCAGGGCCCGCGTGGCGCCGACAGTGCTGGCGAGGCTCTACAAGGGCGGACGGAGCGCACGCGTGGAGACGCAGGAGTGGCTCCGCTCCAAGGAGCTGCAGGGCGCGGGCATCGCGCAGGAGCTGAACATGCTGGCCCTGGTCCTTGACAGGATGATGAGCCAGGGGCAGTACGACGAGCTGATCAACTCGCAGGCCGCGGAGGTGACCTGCCTGCGCCTGTACTCGATCTGGAAGGCCTACGAGCGGGTGCAGTGCAAGAGCGACTGGCTGAGGCCCAAGGCGCAGCACGGCGGCAAGTGGCGCTCCAAGGTCGACTGGAGTCTGGCGGAGGAGTACCTGCGCCTCGACGGGGACCCCAACAGCGAGAACAGGGGGGCCGATGACGAGGTCCTGGAGAAGCTCAGGCGGCGGGCGATCCTCAGCAAGCACCTGGGTGAGGTGCGCTCGGGGCAGCCTGCCGGCGAGGACGAATAGGTTGCGGCCGGAGCTATCGTGGTGTGCTCTGGCCAAGGCCTGAGGGGTCAATCCCCTCTACCACGGCCGCGGCGGCGAGCCGCTTTCGTGCCGAGCTTCTTGCTGGACACGTCTTTCGGGTGGTGGTGCTACATCGGGCTGGTGAGCTTCCTGACGATCGGCTGTGGGGTCTTCCACGGCGGCGTCGGAGCGTCGAGGCCTTTCTTGTACTTGGGGCCTCGCGCCGTTCTGTGGCGAGCAGGTTTTCCCGTGCGTCGGAGCGCAGGTCGCTCGGTGGTCCCAGATGCCTACTGGGGAGAAGGATTTGAGAGAGAGGGATCCCTTGAGGAGTCTGCCTGGGCTCCCATTCCCACTACAGTCGAGGAGGTCGAGTTCGAGCCTGTCCGAGAAGGAGCTGAGGACAACCTGGCAGCGGACTTCGAGGACGATAGCGGCGATCAGGAGTATGGCGACGGGCTGTTCGAATGGTTGGATACATCCATCGACCCTGACGGACAAGCAGACGTGCCAGACGGACTGGAGTGCGAGTACGCCGCTACAGAAAAGACTGGTGACGGAAGCCTGGGACCTTCACGCCGCGAGGGCGAAGTGGGGGACCATCAACGACGGCAGGGCGGCATTGAGCCGCTTGGCAGGAGGAAGCCCGACAGAGTATTTTGCGAAGGGACCGAGGCCTACGACGTCTACGGCATCGAAGGCTTCACCGCAGTTGAGGAAGGGCGACCTGTGCCCTCTGAGGGCGGAGCAGGTGTCTCTCCCAGCGCCGGGGACCCAGAGTTTGGAGGTGGCGGCGATCTCGAGTCTCGCTGGGCGGTACCTCACAGAGGCCGGCCAGCTGATGATCAAGGGCTCGGGGGAAGTCGACTGGGAGAAGTACGAGGCGACAAAGAGCTACTCGGACCCGGCGTGGCGGAGCAAGAAGGAGCGCTTGGCACTTGCCCTGCGGATGGCGCAGGCTGGAATGATAACATATGTGACGAAGGTACGCGAACATGTCGGGCTGTTCACGGTGGCGAAGGACTTCGACCCCAAGACTGGTGGCATTGTGAAGTCGCGGCTGATCTGGGACTGCCGAAGAGTCAACCTGCTCTTCGTGGATCCCCCGTGGGTGCCTTTGGGCAGCCCCGCGGGCCTCGCGCTCCTAGAGCTGGACGAGGCGGTGCTGCGTGGACGGCGGCTCTTCTCCTTCCAGGGCGACGTACCGGACTGGTTCTATCGGTTGCACTGGGGTTCGTTTTTGGCGGAGTATTTTGTGGTGGAGGATGTCTCGCCGCAGGAGCTGTACCAGTACGGGATGGAGCAGGGTGTGGCTTTGCCGAAGCCGCGCGAGGAGGACGTTGGTATTGGGGCTTCGAGTTTGGTCATGGGCTCAGCGTGGGCGGTGTTCTTGGCCCACAGTTGCCTGGAGGCAAGCTTCGAGTCCCTGAAGGCCCCCAGCTTGACTTACGGCAAGCCCACCCCGTCGTTTGGCCTATCGGAGGAGGAGGCGATCAGGTTCCTGCTGATGTTGTACATCGACGACTACATCGGCTTCACCCTCGAGGGCGAGGACGGCGAGCAGAAGATCCAGGAGGACAAGGAGATGATCAAGGAGCTTCTGAACGGCAAGGGGCTCGCAGTGCACAAGGAGGCCTGGGGCGAAGGGGTGGAGAACGGCCTGGGCCTGTGCATCGCCGCCACGAGGCCCTACACGCTGAGGATCCAGCCGAAGAAGATGGAGCAGGTCGTGCTGGCTACCGAGGCGGCGGTGTTGGAAGTGGCTCTCAGACCTTCGGCGGTGGCTTCTCTGGTCGGGCACTGGACCTGGACCATGATGGTCTTCCGCCCCTCGTTTGCGATCCTGGACGCGACCTACAGGTGGCTGAGGGAGTTCGACGAGGAGGAGAGTGTTGTGCCGCACCGCTTGCCCGAGGAGGTCAGGAGCGAGTTGAGGGCCGTCGCGTCCCTCTCGGTCTACATGGAGTCGAACCTGGAGATGGGCTGGTGGCCGAGAGCATACATGACGGATGCGCCCAACGAAGGCTTCGGCGCCCTGGCCTGCGACTGCACGGAGGAGGACGTCCGACGGGAAGCTGCCCGTGGAGATGGGGGAGCTTGGGGACCCCTGACCGAGCAGAGCTACACCGAGATCGAGCGAGCGCAGGAGGCGATCGGCGAGGAGGAGGACCTCCCGGCCGCTCCCACTACGGGGCGACCTGGGGTGCTGGAGCTCTTCGCTGGGAGCTCTCGCTTGCTGGACTCGATCAGGGAGATGACCGACTCGTGGGGCGAGGCCTGGGACGTCCAGCGGGGCGTGGAGTTCGACGTACTGGTCACAGAGAACTTGGAGCTGTTGTTACGGAGAGTGCGGACTGGCTGGTTCTGGTGGGTGCATGTTGCCCCCCCGTGCGCGACGTTTTCGAGAGCAAGGCAGCCGCCGCTGAGGTCGAGCGATCACCCGTGGGGGCTGCCGGACTGCACGGAGACGGACCAGGCCAAGATAGACGAAGGGAACGCTTTGGCTTTGATAGCAGTAGAGGTGGTCAAGATCTGCCTACGCCTTGGCATTGGATTCACCCTCGAGAACCCCAGGACCAGCATGATATGGGCGTTCGCGCCAATGACCGCGCTCTTGGATCTCGAGGGGGTGTTCCGTGTGGAGGTGGATTACTGCATGTATGGCGAAGAATGGAGGAAGCCAACTACGTTCATCACCAACGTGAAGAAGATGGCGACGCTACAGCGGGTGTGCTTGTGCCCCGCGAGCCGATGCAGTCGGACTGGCCGTGCTCACCGAGAACTACGAGGACGATCACCAGGTGGACTACGGTGGACTCAGGTGGCATGTGCTTACCCGCTGGAGTTGTGCAGGGCATACGCGTCCACTCTGCAGGAGCTCGAGCCGCACTGGGACTCGATACCAGCGGGGGCCCGGCTTCGCCTGCAGGGCGATCGCGGGCGCGTCGTGCGAGCGACTGGGCCAGCCCTGCCTCTGCTGGGCCATTGGCTGGAGAAGAAGTGGCACGTGCTGTTTCAGGGACGTTGGTCTCACGCAGAGCACAACAATGTCTTGGAGCTGCGTACGGTGGTGGCGGTGCTCCGACACCTCAGTCGCACGTCCCAGAGCTGGAATCACCGCGCGCTGTTCTTCACCGACTCGTCGGTGAGCCTGGGCGTTCTCAAGAAGGGGCGCTCGTCTGCCAAGGACCTCTTGCACCTGGCGAGGATCGGCGGCATCATCCAGATGGTTTGCAGGATCCGCGGGTACTTCAGGTGGGTGCCGAGCGAGCTCAACCTGGCAGACGGCCCCTCGAGAGGTCAAGGCATAGGCGCGGCGGAGGACACCGTGGCGGGCCACGTGGGCCGTGGGGTACCGAAGGAGCTACTTCAGCGGCTGCAAGATCGGGCCCGACGAGGACCGCCTGGAGCTTCGCATTTGTGATGGCCATGAGCGGGCTGACGCTGTGCGAAGCGATGCCGCGGCGTGGGGTGGACGGCCCCGCTACGACCTCTGCAAAGCCCCCCCCTCTGGCCAAGAGGGGCGCTCGGGCCTGGGAGCAGGCCCCGAGTGACAAGCTGCACCACAATGTGAGGCTCGTGGTGCACGCAGTGGACGACGCCACGAATCAGATCTACGAGAAGGAAGTGAGGACCTTCCTCCTGGACGTGAAGCGGCACGGGCTCCCCTTCTCCACTTACGAGGAAAGGGATGCGGCGCTTGGCGGGTACATATCGGACATGTGCTACGTGATGCAGTTGCCCTTCGGCAGGGCGTCAGCGTTGTTCAATGGTTTCATGCACATCTTCGAGGACCACCGCAATCGGCTCCCCGTCGCGGCCAGGGCGCTGAAGTCCTGGTCTAGGATGGGCTTCCAGAAGGAGGGGGCGCCGGTGCCGTTCGAGGCGGTGGGGTGCGTGCTCTACGACCTCTTTGAGCACGGCCAGCTGTACGAGGGGGCCGCGGTGCTGCTGCAGCTGGACGGCTGGCTGAGGGAGCAGGACTGGGGCCTCCTCAGGAAGACGGACGTGGCGGTGGGCCCCGACGGGGAGGTCGGGCTCACCTTGGGCCGCAGAGAGCGGGGCGAGAAGGTGAAGACGGGAGCGAACCAGGGCGTCGTGGTCTCGTGGCAGGTGACGAAGGCCATCCTACGGGCGATTGGCAAGGGCGCAGCACCACGGGACCTCCTCTTCCCGATCTCGCAGGACAAGTACAGGAGGGCGTGGAGGCAGGCCTTCGACAGGGCGGGCCTGGCGGACTTCGGCCCCCCGCACTCGCTGAGGCACGCGGGGGCGGCGGCCTACATCGCCGCTGGCGGCTCGCTGGAGGCGGCGCGCCGGAAGGGCCGCTGGCAGACCACGTCGGCCCTTCAGCGCTACACGAAAGTGCACGTGCTGATCGAGCAGCGGAGCCGGCTCACCCCCGCACAGCTTGAGCGGGGGAGGGCCTTCTGGCGCAGGCCCGCCCAGCAGATCTCAGAGGCCATCTACCGTTCCGACGCTGTGCTGGCCCCGCTGGCGCGGGACATGGTGCACGAGCTCGGGGCAGCCAAGAACGACGAGGTCGCGCTGCCGCAGCTGGAGAGTATGGCGGACGGAGGCGTGGAGCCCACCAGCCGCCCATCCACTGCTGGCCGTAGCAGGGCCAGACGGCAATGAGCAGGCCAGCCTTTTGCGGCCCCCACTCTCATTTCAGGCCCCGCCTTTTGCGGGGGCCATATCTTTTGATATGAATGCAGGAGCCTCGAGATTTGGGCGCGTGCACCCTGTCCTCCACTTGTCTTCCTTGAACATTTGATAGATATGGGGAAAATATAAAGCAGGTTTTTTGGTGGGTGAGAGCGACACAATTTATCTCCCTTTCCCCCCCTCCCGAATGTGTGCCGCGCTCGTGTCTAGCTGTGGCTGGAAGCGTGAAGGCACAAGTGCCAGTCTAGTGATGACGGGACTGGGGGTTTCGCCGCGAGGCTTTTTGGCCCGACCGTGGGCCGAGGCACGGTCAGGTACCTCTCGGCCTTTTATGTTTCGGGCCTCACACGGGGCCCCGCCGCTGCGAACAGATACTTTCGGAGGGTGCCCCCTCCTCTCGAGCCGCTCGCTGTCCTGTGGGGTTGTCTCTCCCGCTGCTGCGTCGGATATTCTGTGGGGCCTCTTTTGATTAGGGTTGTCGCTCTACCCCCGCCTGCCCCCAGCACTCTAAAATCAAGATTTTATGGTATAGGCACGCTCCGAGTTAACATACATTCAAGCCTGGCTCTCGAGTGTGGGTGCTGTGTAAATACGCGTTTTTAAACACACTTTTACACACCCCCTGTAAACGTTCAGATAGCCGCCTCAACTGCAAATTAGGAGGAGGAGTAGCGCAGTCTCTCTCGTGCTTGTCCCTCCTCTCCTGGCGCAAAGTTTCGGCTCCCAACCCTGCCCACCCTTGGGCTTGTATGAGCTCGGGGGTTTCGCCGCGAGGCTTTTTGGCCCGACCGTGGGCCGAGGCACGGTCAGGTACCTCTCGGCCTTTTATGTTTCGGGCCTCACACGGGGCCCCGCCGCTGCGAACAGATACTTTCGGAGGGTGCCCCCTCCTCTCGAGCCGCTCGCTGTCCTGTGGGGTTGTCTCTCCCGCTGCTGCGTCGGATATTCTGTGGGGCCTCTTTTGATTAGGGTTGTCGCTCTACCCCCGCCTGCCCCCAGCACTCTAAAATCAAGATTTTATGGTATAGGCACGCTCCGAGTTAACATACATTCAAGCCTGGCTCTCGAGTGTGGGTGCTGTGTAAATATTCAATTACGGCGCTGTGCTGATGATAGCCCCGGGGGGGTCCTTAATGGCTTCTTGCGGTTGAACTGATGGCATTCGAGTCGTTCGGACGCCGCCCTCCCTCTTCCCCCCCTCCTCCTCCTCCTCCTCCTCCTCCTCCTCCTCCTCCTCCTCTCCTCCTCCTCCTCCTCCTCCTCCTCCTCCTCCTCGCCGACTCTTCCGCCCGAGTAGTTTTTCCACGGGTCCAGGTCCTGGTGAGGGCCCCCAAGGCCGAAGAAGAGGAGCAGACAGGTGAGCGACGTTAGAAAACGGGGCTGTCTTCGCCGGCGTTGGCGCGGAAGCGTCCCGAGTGCTGTCAAGCGCCCTCGTGTCCAAGGCAGCGTGTCGCGCTGGCGGCCCGCGTAAGCCACCGCGTAAGACTTCCTTCTTTTCGTCGTCCAGTCGTCTTCATTGCTCTTTTTTTCATAACTCAGAGGAGCATAATGTCATGGCAGTGATACGTCCCGAGATTTTAAAGGCTTCCAGCATCTCCTGTATGTCCGCATGCTCCACACGAGCTTCAAACACGAGGGCCCCCAGATCCTCTGGCAATGCTGGAGCGCCTCCTGAGACAGGCCTGTCATTGTGATCTTGTTCACTGTTTTGCCGATCCGCGCGGGCCCTCGCACCCCCTCCACACACATATGGAGTAGATCTTGGCTGTTTGGGGGGCTCCCCATAGGAGTCCCCATTGGACCACTGTTCCAAACAGTCCCGCTAAGCAGAGGTCCGGAGCCAGACCCTCCCCGCTCCCCCCCCTTCCGCTCAATGTCGCAACGCCGAATAAGAAAAGGCTCACATGACATTACAGTGGAGACCCATGCCAAGAAACACCCTGCTTGCCTCCAGGGTGCCCTGGGTTTCTTGGGGTGCGATGCTTCCGCTATGGACAGCTTGACGTTCCCACACCAAAAATTCAGTGGACTTCCTGGGGTCTCAGGGTTGGGGGGTTTCTTGTGGAAGGTTTCTTGTGGACCGGAGGAGGAGGAGAAGAAGGCGGAGGAGGAGGAGGAGGAGGAGGAGGAGAAGGGGTCACCTTCCCATTGCCACCCGCCCGATCGGAGAAAGCTGGTCAGGCGCCACCCAGGGCGGGGTCAAGGGACCGCTTTTGTGAAGGGATCCGGGTCCGGCGAGGGCCGCCGCAGTATGACCTCCCCGACAAGCGTCCCAGACATGCGATCTCCTGATTTGTTCAGGACGGCGTCCCTGGAAGCCCAGACCCTCTCCCCAGGACCGGCTTCTCATCCCGAGTCGTTTCTTGGACGGCCCCGAGGCCCGGCGAGGGCCCCCCGAGGCAGAGAACAGCCAGAAACCTCCCGCCCTGATTTTTTTTCACGACGCGATCCTGTCTGGGGTTGGAGCCCTGGAGGGGGGGGGGAGCGCTGCGCCCGAAACCGCTCCGCCGCGGCGCCCCGCCTCGCCGGCGGGCCGCCCCGCCCAGCGCCGCGGCCGTGGTCACGGCACCGCTTCACGCCGGGGGCTCCAAGATCCTCAGACGCGATCGCGTCGTGAAGATAAAATCAGGACGGGCGGGGTCTGGGGTTTTACGACGCGATCATGTCTGGCAGCGGCCGGCGAAGGACGGCGTCTTCAGCGCCACGCTGCGCCTGCGCGGCGTGGACGGCGAGGCGCGGCGCCGGGCCGCGGAGGCGCCGGCCGCGCAGTGGGAGGTGCTGCCGCCCGCCGCCCTGGTCCCCCGGGGGGTAGTTAAGGGGGGCCCCCCCTCTTTGCTCGGGCTGTGCTGGCGCGCTTTCTCGTTCTTCTGGTTTATCGATTCGAACCCGTGTCCTGGTGGACATGTACGTTCCTCCCTTGCGCGTGGCACAGAGCCGATGGCTGCCAAGAGCTGGGCCGAAATCGGGCCTGTGGGCCCACGGCTTCCCATCCTCCGAAGCTCGACGCTCCGTGCGGGGAAGGGACGGGTCTTCTTCGTTTCGGGGCCCCTGGTGAGTGCTGACCTTAAGCCGGGCCTGTCCCTCTACAGGGGGGATATTCAAAAATTGCAAAAAAAAATATCGTATGGGGACGATTTTGGTATTTCGGGGTATTGTTTGGATGATTTGTGTTAACCATCTTGAAATGTTTCGCCCCAAATCCGCCTGTCGGGGGACATGCCCGACCTGATGCTGACCCTGCGACTCCGCCCGTGTGCGGGTGAGAGTTTCCCGGGTCTGGCGCGATGCGGGGCCCAAAGGTGCATCGGAGGTAAACAGACCTCCTGCCCCGACACGTCGATTAAGGAATTGGCCGTTTGCGGTTCGCGAGAGGGCGTCGCGGCCGTCATTCTTGCGGGTCCAGGTCCGTCGGTTTCGGTCCCAGGCCGTTTTCGCGAAGGGGAGGTTTACTAGAGGGAGGCTTGTCCACCGCCGAGTACACCACCACCACCTCCCTGATCCCCTCTCTCTCTCTCTCTCTCTTCCAGGAAGGAGGCGAGGAAGATGAGGGAGGAGGAGCCTGGCCTTGCCGAGAGGCTGATGAGGAGCAGGAGGAGGAGGAGGAGCAGGAGGAGGCTCAGGAAGAGGAGGAGGAGAACGAGGAGGGGGAAGGGGGGGAGGAGGAGGAGGAGGAGGAGGAGGAGGAGGAGGAGGAGGAGGAGAGGAGGAGGGAGAGGAGGAGGAGGGGGAGGAGGAGGAGGAGGAGGAGGAGGAGGAGAGGAGGAGGAGGAGGAGGAGGAGGGAGGAATCGACGTGGTGGCGGTGGTGGTGTAGATTCTTGGGGCCCGCGCGTGGGGCCCAGGAACAGGTGCCCTGCTGGGCTCCGGCGGCCGTCCCCCGCCGCAGCTGCGAGAGGCCCGCCTCCGAACTCACAGCCAGGGCCCCCTCCTCGCACTCCTCCCCTCCCCCTCGCCTTCTCCCCCCCCTCCCTCGCCTCCCCCCTCGCCTTTCTCCCCCCCCCCCCCCTTCCCCTTCCCCTCTGTCCTGCCCCTCCACCTTCCCCGCGGCCTCCCCCGAGGCCTCCCCCACGCCCGCCCTCCCCCGAGGTCCCCGCGTCTGCGGCCGCCGCCCACCGTGCCGCCTGCGCCGCCGCGGTGGAGATCTACTGCTGACCGCCGCCGTCGCGCGCGGCCCGCGCCGGGCGCGGCCGGGGGACCCCTGCGCGGGCGCAGGTCGTGTGCCTGAGGTGAGCGCCAGACGGTGGGCGGGGGGGAGGAGGGGGAGAAGGGGAAAGAGGAGCAGGGGAAAGAGGAACAGGGGAAAGAGGAGGAGGAGGAGGAGGAGGAGGAGGAGGAGAGGAGGAGGAGGAGGAGGAGGAGGAGGAGGAGGGGAGGAGGAGGAGGAGGAGGAGGAGGAGGGGGGGGGAGGGGGAGGGGGAGGGGGGGAGGGGGAGGGGGAGGGGGGGGGAGGGGGAGGGGGAGGAGGAGGGGGAGGGGAGGGGGAGGAAGAGGGGAGGAGGAGGAGGAGGAGGAGGAGCAGGAGGAGGAGGAGGAGGAGGAGGAGGAGGAGGAGGAGGGGGATCAGACTAAACCCAAGATGCATCAACGATGCTGCAATGCACCCTTCGTGCCGAGCCTGCTCTTCAGAAGTCGCTACAGGCCGTCCTCTCCACTGCAAGAAGCGCCCCTTTGAAAGACCAGCGGCCCATGGGTCCGCCGTTCAGGCGAGAGCCACGCTCAGATAAGGACCGAACTATTCTGGTTCTTCGGACTAGTGGCGGCCTGCTTCTGTCTTGTGTGGCGCCGTCGCCTGCTGGTCAGTATCAGGTCGACTGCTGCCCCACTCTTAGGGTAGCAGATTTGGATCTGGAGTTGTGCGTGGCGTCGTCGCCTGTTCAACCAGTTGTTCCCCCTGGGGAGGAGTTAGTCGCCCGCTCCCCAGTGGTGTATGAGGGTAGCTGCAGCCGCCGATGGCAAAAGATAAAGGAACGCGCAGAGATATGATCAGAAAGTTCGAACCGGGTGTCCAGCCATATCCTCGTCAATCGCCCCCCATCTGCGCAGTCTTTCCACGGCTGCGTTTCTGAGCGATGTCTTTTTGACGGCGCTGAGCTGCTACACCGTGGATGTGTAAGCTATGTGGTGCATCCTTTTTCGTGTAAACTAGGTGGTGCAAACAAAACAAAAATCTGCGCAGTCTTTCTGCGCACGTCCCCCCTTCTGGCCCCGAGCGCCGAAGGAGGTCTCGAGCGAGAGCTCCGTGCTGGAAAGCAGCAGCCCTCCGCCCGTGCGGTCTGATCGCACAGTGAGCGGCCTGAATAGGGAACACTTGTGTTTCAGAAGGGAGTTCGGGGGGGATGGAGGGAGGGGGGGGGGGGGGGGACGGGGAGGGGGAGGAGGGTGGTGGGTGGAGGATGCAGAGCGCGATCTTGAAAGAAGTTGCGAGGCAGTGTCAGGCGGGAGCCGTTGTCGCTGTAGCTCGGGGCCCAACAGCGCACTGCGAGGCCCAGGCTTGACCCCTTGTAGAAGTCAAGGTGCGAGCCCCAGGAGGAGCACTCGACTTGAAAAAGTTGGGCACCGAAGGGGGGATCAACAATGATTGTCCCATACAGCGAGCGGCTTGAATAAGGAACACTTACTTTTCAAAAGGGGCTCGGTCGTTCCTTAGGTTTGCATGCATGATGTACAGTTCCTGATGCGTTATGTGTTACATATCGTTCCTTGTGCGTGATTCCTTGGGATAATAGAGGAGCTTCGTTCCTTATTTATCGTTCCTTAGATCAGGCCGGTGACTGTACGTTCAAGGTCCACGGCGCAGACGAGCGTCCAGCGAACGCCCAATTTTGAGAACGAGCGGCGCCTCATCTGCGCAGCGGTTACATCTGATCCAGCCCCTGTGGTTGCATGCAAGGATGTCTGAAGCGGGAGCCCCACTTAAAAAAAAAACCTCCATCTGTTACTTTGCTGCAGACCGTCAGGACGGATGTGCGCGGCGCTGAGGCGACAGCCTCACTTTTTAAACGACCCGCCCTCCATCCATGAACGTTTTGCAAACATTTGAGACGAACGTGCGCGGCGCTATGGCGGGAGCCCAGTGTTGAAAAGGAACCGCGACTTGTTGCAAATTCATCACGCTTCGCGTATCCCCACCAGCCCGTCCAGGAACGACGCCCAGGCGAGTAGAGGGTCGTCCTGATGGGCTTTTCGGCGTCTTGGGTGCCTCGGGGGGGGCCTCTTTGGGCCGTTTGGGATCCTCTTGGGGGCCTCCTGGGGGCCTCTTGGGGCCATCTTGGGGCCCCTGCTGCCTCCTGGGCGCTTCTTGGGGCCATCTTGGAGGAAGGCGGTCAAAGAAGAGGGGAGCTTTAATTAGCGCTGCCCCCTCACAAGGCCAAAATGGGGCCAAAACCTTAGTAAAATCAATGAGTTTGGCTTGAAAGAAGAGGGGAGCTTTAATTAGCGCTGCCCCCTCACAAGGCCAAAATGGGGCCAAAACCTTAGTAAAATCAATGAGTTTGGCTTGAAAGAAGAGGGGAGCTTTAATTAGCGCTGCCCCCTCACAAGGCCAAAATGGGGCCAAAACCTTAGTAAAATCAATGAGTTTGGCTTGAAAGAAGAGGGGAGCTTTAATTAGCTCTGCCCCCTCAGAAGGCCAAAATGGGGGCCAAAACCGTAGTAAAATCAATGTTGTTGGCCTCAAAGAAGAGGGTTTTTTCTTTCTCCCTCCCCCCGTCGGGGCCAGAATCCTCGTGAGGGGTGTCGTTTTTTAGCCCTCCCAGGAGTCGAAGAAGACCCCTCCAACCACCCGCGGGACGCCCTCTCCAGGCCCAGGGGGAGGGGGTAGGGGGAGGGGTAAACCCCTCCCCGAAGGGGAAGAAGGGGGGTTGAGAACAGAGAGAGCTCCCTAAACCACTCACGCCCAAAGGGCTGGTGGGATTTTGAAGACGAATGTGCGCGCGCTGAGGCGGTTGAAGCTGTTGCAAGATTTGAGTTTCAGGATCATGAACTGTGCTGGAGTCTCAGGCGGATTACCTGGCCCACCCTACCAACACGTCTGGGGACACGACAGGGAGAGTTTTCACAAGGAAAGGTGGATGGAGGTGGTGCAGGCGGAGGGAGGAGCCATCTCGAGGGAAGCGGGATGGAGGCGGTGCAGGAAGAGGAAGAGGACGAGGAGGAGGAGGAGGGGGAGGAGGAGGAGGTTTCGCCACGTTGCAGGTTGCCTGCCTTCTTCTTGTGACAGTGATAAAGACCACCACTGTGCGTGCTGGCGGGCGCGCGGCTAGGTGCGTGGTTGGAGGACGCTGCGGAGTCGACGGCAACACCTGCCCAAGTACTCCTCAAGCGGGTGGGCGAGTCCCGCCAGGGGTCAGACATGCCTGGCGAGAAAGCCCCAGAGCGCGAGTCCATCGACACTCCAGGGATGACTGCTGCAGGGTCGTGAAGGCGCGGAGGATCAGCGCACGCGAGCCCAGGTGGCGTGCCAGGTCGGCCCCACACACCAGCTCACGTGCACAGGCACGCTGCAAATTAGTCGGAGCTAGCCTCGGAGGCGGTTCCAGGACTTGGTCGAGTAGCACCCTCTGCTTCCAGCAGCCGTAGCAACGACGCTACCGTATGCAGCACATGGGCACGGGATTCGTCACTGTACTCCTCCTCCAGGGTGGGGGTGTCCGCCGAGGAAGGAGAGGCCGCCTCCTCTTGATCACCACTGGGGCAAACACTGACTGTAACTCAACGCTTGGGGTGTTTACCCGTCAAGACCAAACTCCACGAACACCTTCGCTCCGGATCCCCCTGTCTGGGCAGGGGCCTGCAAACTTGGCGGAGGCTTCGGACTTGCCCGCCGCAGGCAGGTGTAGAGTTTGCAGATGACACACATACACGCGCACGCATACACACACAAACACACACACACACACGCGCGCACGCACGCACGCACGCACGCACGCACGCACGCGTACGCGCACGCACGCACGCGCACGCGCACGCGCACGCACACGGCAAAACAGAAGCCTGGAGTCGCTGGCATCGAGGGCTCCAGGACCGATAGGTGCTGGAGCACCGACAAGGACTCGACAAGAACTCCCTCGACAAGAACTCCCATCCCAGAACCTCGACAAGGACTCGACACGGACTCCCATCCCAGGAACCTCGACGAGGACTCCCTCGGCAGGCCGGGACCGCCCACCTGGAGCCACGGAGGCAGCGAGGGCACTGCCGGAAGGGTCCGACCAAGACCAGGCGTGTCCACGGCCAGCGGGGCTAAATCCATGTCTGGGCGGGGAGCGGGCCCCCGTACGGGCGGAGGAAGGCGTAGGAGGCGAGGGGAGGAGGAGGAGGAGGAGGAGGAGGAGGAGGAGGAGGAGGCGGGAGGAGGAGGAGGAGTAGGGGAGAGAGGAGCGGGAGTGGGAGGAGGAGGAGGGGGGAGGAGGAGGAGGAGAGGAGGAGGCGGAGGAGGAGGCGGAGAGGAGGGAGGAGGAGAGGAGGCGGAGGAGGAGGAGGGGGAGGAGGGGAGGAGGAGGAGGAGGAGGAGGAGGAGGAGGAGGAGGAGGGGGAGGAGGAGAGGAGGAGGGGAGAGGAGGTAGGAGGAGGAGGAGGGGGAGGGAGGTAGGAGGAAGAGGAGGAGGAGGAGGAGGAGGAGGGAGAGGAGGAGGAGGAGGAGGAGGGGGAGGAGAAGGAGGAGGAGGCCAAGGAGGAGGAGGAGGAGGATGAGGAGGAGGAGGAGGAGGAGCCCTGGAGGGAGGTCTGGGACGGGCCCCGCCCCGCCAGAAGGCGGAGGAAGCCTTGCTGCAAGAAGGGTCACTGTCTGAGCAACTCTGCGCTGCGTGCCAAGGGCTTCCACAGCCTCCGGATCAAGCTCGGGGTGGATGGTCACAGCATGCTTCTCAGGCAGATCTGCAGCAGGTTCAGCTTCACAGAGGTCTCGCGCCCAACCACCTTCGCCCTCGGTCCGAAGCCGATGGGCACGAACCTTGGAGACTTTACAATGGTGCGAAAAGGCCTGTCAGAACTGAGCGGCACTGGCGGGGAGGAGAGGGGGTAAGTAGGAGGACCAGGAGGGGAAGCTTCCTTTTCCCCTTGCCTCCGCTTTCCCCCCCCCCACCCACGCCGTCGTCCTGGCCGCCGTCGCCCTCGTCAACCTCGTCGTCGTCGTCGCCGTCGTCGCCGCCGTCGTCGTCGCCGCCGCCGTCGCCGTCGTCGCCCTCGTCGTCGTGGCCCTCGCCGTCCTCGTCCTCCTCGTCCTCGTCGTCGTCGCCCGCGCCCGCGCCCGCGCCCGCCAGCTCTTTTGGCCTGGTCGCGCTGCCCCTCGCGCTCGTCGTCGGGGTCGGAGGAGGGGCCCAGCCGCGCAGCCGAGCGCGCGGCGACCCGCGGAGGGGCGGCGGGCGGCGCTCGCGGCAGGCGGGCGGGGGGGGCGGGTGGAGGGGCGGAGGGAGGGAGGGGGAGGGGGGGGGGAGGGAGGGAGGGGGGGAGGGAGGGAGTGGCAGGGGGCGGGGGGAGGGAGGGGGGGAGGGAGGGAGGGAGGGAGGGAGGAGGTAGGGGGGGAGGGAGTTAGGGGGGGGAGGGAATTAGGGGGGGGGGAGGGAGGGAGTTCGGGAGGGAGGGAGGGAGGGGGGAGGGAGGGAGTTCGGGGGGGATGGAGGGAGGGAGGGGGGGGGGGGACGGGGAGGGGGAGGAGGGTGGAGGGTGGAGGATGCAGAGCGCGATCTTGAAAGAAATTGCGAAAATTGCGAGGCAGTACCAGGCGGGAGCCGTTGTCGCTGTAGCTCGGGGCCCAACAGCGTACTGCGAGGCCCAGACTTGACCCCTTGTAGAAGTCGAGGTGCGAGCCCCGGGAGGAGCACTCGACTTGAAAAAGTTGGGCACCGCAGGGGGGATCAACAATGTTTGTCCCATACAGTGAGCGGCTTGAATGAGGAACACTTACTTTTCAAAAGGGGCTCGGTCGTTCCTTAGGTTTGCGTGCGTTATTTACAGTTCCTTATGCGTGATTTGTTACATATCGTTCCTTATGCGTTATTCCTTGGGATAAAAAAGGGGCGTCGTTTCTTATTTATCGTTCCTTAGGTCCGGCCGATGCACACGAGAGTCCAACGCAGCAGCGCCAGACCGCGGACTGCGCGGCACGGAGCCGCGAAGCGCCGCGTGTTGTTGTTGCGGGCCGCGCGGCGCTGGTCTGGTCCACGTGCGGGCCCCCTGGCTTTCTTCAGTCGGGCCGGTCCCTCCACAGGAGGAGCATTCGAAGATAGTTTTCGCTGTTTTCCTCCAGAACCCGCCTCCTCCTCCTCCTCCTCCTCCTCCTCCTCCTCCTCCTCCTCCTCCTCCTCCCTCCTCCCTCCTCCTCCTCCTCTTAACCCTGGCTCCTCCTCCTCCTCCTCCTCCTCCTCCTCCTCCTCGGGGACACGCCCGACCTAACCTGGCTGGACGAAAACCCGCCTCCTCCTCCTCCTCCTCCTCCTCCTCCTCCTCCTCCTCCTCCTCCTCCTCCTCGGGGACACGCCCGACCGAACCCTGGCTGGGTGGTCGGGGCAGGCGCCCCGTCGCACCACCCGCGGTCTCGCAGTGTCTCGCCTCACGTGCCGAGCTCCGCGCGCGGGCGGCAGAGGAACGCGGCGCGGGCGGCGCGACGGAGGGCCCTTCGGACGTGCATGGAGTCTCGCGAGGCAGACCCCGGCGGCGCGGACGGAGGAGGAGGAGGAGGGGGAGGAGGAGGAGGAGGAGGAGGAGGAGGAGGAGGCAGGAGGAGGAGGAGGAGGCGGGGGAGGAGGAGGAGGGAGGAGAGGAGGGGCGAGGGGGAGGGGGAGGACAAAAAGAAAGAGGAGGGAGGAGGAGGAGGAGGAGGGAGGAGGAGGAGGAGTAGGCGGAGGAGGAGGAGGAGGAGAGGAGGGAGAGGGGGAGGAGGAGGAGGAGGAGGAAGGAGGAGGAGGAGTGAGGAGGAGGAGGAGGAAGGAGGAGGAGGAGGAGGAGGAGGAGGAGGGGGAGGAGTAGAGGAGGCGGAGGACAAAAAAGAAAGAGGAGAGGAGGAGGGGGGGGAGGCGGGCGAGGAGGAGGAGGAGGAGAGGAGGAGGAGGAGGAGGAGGAGGGGAGTGGGAGGGGGAGGACAAAAAAGAAAGAGGAGGAGGAGGAAGGAGGGAGGAGGAGCGAGGAGGAGGAGGAGGAGGAGGAGTAGGAGGAGGAGGAGGAGGGGGAGGGGAGGAGGAGGAGGAGGAGGAGGAGGAGGAGGAGGAGGAGGAGGAGGAGGGAGAGGGGAGGAGGTGAGGAGGAGGGGAGGAGTAGAGGAGGAGGAGGACAAAAAAGAAAGAGGAGGAGGAAGGAGGAGGCGAGGAGGAGGAGGAGGAGGAGGAGGAGGAGGAGGAGGGGGAGGGGGAGGGCGAGGACCCCCCTGCACGAGGAGGAGGAGGAGGAGGAGGAGGAGGAGGAGGTAGGAGAGGAGGAGAGGAGGAGGAGGAGGAGGGGGAGGGGAGAGGAGGAGGAGGAGGAGGAGGAAGGAGGAGGAGGCGGAGGAGGAGGAGGAGGAGGAGGAGGAGGAGGAGGAGGAAGGAGGAGGAGGAGGACGGAGAGGAGGAGGGAGGAGGAGGAGGGGGAGTGGGAGGGGGAGGGGGAGGAGGGCGAGGAGGGCGAGGAGGAGGAGGAGGAGGAGGGTTCATGTCCAGGTGGCTTGCGCAAATGCGGGGCATCCTTCCACGTCGCTATGGAGGACAGGCGCCGCACGCGGCTTTGCCCAAAGGGGGCCATGGTTCAGGGACTCGTGCCGGACCTGCTCCAGCGCGCCCAGAACTTGGCATCGCTCGGACGTGTGCATTTTTTCTCAGCGAGCACCATCGAGGACCATCCTGGACCATCGAGCGAAAAAAACACGCACGATACCGAAAAATGCACGGGAAATGGACGTCCGAGCGACAGCAAGAGAACCAGTTCCCGCGGGATCCTCGCGCCGTGGAGGCACTCGAGAGGCAGGTCTCGAGCATCCGCGCCCGCGGCGCTACTCCGGGGTGCCTCCAGGGCGCCCAGGTGCCCCTCATGCAGCCCCCCCCCGGACCAGGGTCCGCACGCCAGCGCGGAGGTTGCAGAGGCCATGTCACGCCTTCGTGCTGGGTCGCACGGCAGCCGTCTTGAAGGCCGACGCTCGGGAGGCTGGGCGGCTCACGGCTGCGCTGGCCAACTGCTCGCGCATCCAGAAAAGCGTCCCCAGGATCGTCCGCTCGTCCACCTGCCTACGCCCCATCAGTACACTTTGAGATGTCGCTCAGGTTATGGACACTGTATGGGTGGGGCGGGATTTCGTTCTGATTCGGCGCTTTTACGGGGAGGTTCAGGTTGGCGGCGTCTCCGACCCCATGTCTCTCGTTCTGTTCGTGGCCTTGCTGTGCGCGCTGAGGACATACCAGTGGGACTGGCAGCTCATCTTCCTTTTTGGACTTGAGCTGGGGCTTTGACGTGGCAGAGCATTGCGACACACTGGCCGTACATTTTGCCCAGGGGTGAGCTGGGGCTTTGACGTGGCAGAGCATTGCGACACACTGGCCGTACATTTTGCCCAGGGGTGCATGGCAGGGAATGGCTATGGACAGACGATGTGGCACGCGAAGACAAGCAGGTGTTGGAGCTGCACGGCATCCTGTCCCTGACCTTCTTGCTCGCCTGCGGCACCGCGCAAAGTCGACTTTTTTCGGCCCCTCTTTTGAATGCCTTCGTCCATGGTCTCCGGGATATAATTGAGGAGGTCGTTCCTAGTGGCGCTACTGCCTCGCATCCTCAGTGGGCCCGCGAAGCGTTGGTCCCGGCCAACGCGGCGGCGCTGGCGCATCCGTTGGATTGCCCGCCGGTTGCTGGCGCGGCCACGCGCGAGTTCGGAGAGTTGGTCGCGTCTGAGGTGCAGAGGGCAGTGTCTGGACCAGCTGCAGCGGCTCCGGCGTCCATCGCAGCGGCGGCGTTGGCAGCTCTCCCATGGTGGACTTGCTTGGCGCAGCGCCGCTTGTGCCGGCGCGATGCGTCGACGACTGCGTCGCCGCGTGCTCTTCGGCGGGGGGATGGCGGGCCATCCTCGGTCAAAGTGTCCCGTCCGCTTCTGCTCTCTCCGCGCGGAGGGCCAGGACAGCCTTTCCGCCTCGGGGCCGGCAGAGCCTCGGGCGCGTGCCGCGCGCGGCAGTCCAGCGTTTGCCCAAGGACCCGGAAGGAGGCCAAGGATGGGGGGCGGGGGGGGGGAGAGGAGGAGGAGGAGGAGGAGGAGGCGGGTGAGGAGGAGAGGAGGAGGGGAGGGAGGAGGAGGAAGGAAAGGAGGAGGATGGGGGGAGGAGGAGGAGGAGGAGGAGGAGGAGGAGGAGGAGGAGGAGGGGAGGAGGAGGAGGAGGAGGCCAAGGAAGGAGGCCAAGGGTGGGGGGCGTTGCCAGGGAAGGGAGGCGCCCAGCAGGCGGGGCCCTGCTCGCCATGTGCACGAGGGCGTCGGAATGGCCAGCTGTCACCTCCCAGGAGGGCGAGTGGCCCCTGCGTGGCCGCCGGTGCCGGCCTGGCCGCCATCAGCCCATGCAGGAAGCCTTTTCAGGGAAAGAGGGCCCCTTTCCTCTCTCACACACGCCGCCTCCTCCTCTTCTGCAGCATCCTCCTGACAGCATCCCGCCTGACTCCACATCCGCCACTCCTCCTCCTCCCCCTCCCCCTCTCCCCCTCCTATCCTCCCCGTTCGCTCCTCTCACGGCCCTCTCCTTCTTCTTCTTCGCCTCCCCTCCTCCTAAATCCTCCTCCTCCTCCTCCTCCTCCTCCTCCTCCTCCTCCTCCTCCTCCTCCTCCTCCTCCGTCCTCTCTTCCGTTTCCCTTGCCCGACATCGTCTTCTCGGGTGGCGTTTCTCCCTCCCATCCTTCCCTCCTCGGTCCTCCTCTCTCCCGCCTCCCATCTCCCCCCCTCCTTCTCCCTGCCCTCCTCCGCCCTCCGCCCTCCGTCCTTCCTTGCATCCTTCCTCCTCCTTCTTTCTCGCGTCCTTCCTCCTCGCATCCTTCCTGACTCGCGTCCTTCCTGACTCGCGTCCTTCCTCCTCGCATCCTTCCTGACTCGCGTCCTTCCTGACTCGCGCCCTTCCTCCCCGCGTCCTTCCTCCTCGCGTCCTTCCTCCCCTGTCCCCATACTTCCTCCCGCCTCCCGCCTCCGTCCTCCAGGCGCCCCCCCTCCCCGCCCCCCCCCCGCCTGCCGCAGGGGTGCGCGCCCGATGTGCGGAGCGGGGGGCGCCGCGCGGGAGCGCGTCGGCGCGCCCCCGGGCAGGCGGCCCCCGCCCCCTTTTCTCCGGCGGCGTTGGGGGGGGCTGCGCCCCGGCAGTGGGCGGGGGAGGGGGGAGGGGTCGAGGAGGATGGAGGAGGGAGGAGGAAGAGGAGGATGGAGGAGGGAGGAGGAAGAGGAGGATGGAGGAGGGGGGAGGGTCGAGGAGGATGGAGGATGGAGGAGGGGGGAAGGGTCGAGGAGGATGGAGGAGGGGGGAGGGGTCGAGGAGGACGGAGGAGGGAGGAGGGCGAGGGCCAAAGAGGAGGCGGAACAATGATGACAACCATATGATGATGAGATGATGATGAGGGATGATGATGATGATGATGATGATGATGATGATGATGATGATGATGATGATGACCCGACAGTGGATGGAGGATGGGGGAAGGGTCGAGGAGGATGGAGGAGGGGGGAGGGCGAGGGCAAAGAGGAGGAGGAACATGATGATGATGATGACGATGATGATGATGATGATGATGATGATGATGATGATGATGATGATGATGATGATGCTGATGATGATGACCCGACAGTGGATGGAGGATGGGGGAAGGGTCGAGGAGGATGGAGGAGAGGGGAGGACGAGGGCAAAGAGGAGGAGGAACATGATGATGATGATGATGATGATGACGATGACGATGACGATGAAGATGATGATGATGATGATGATGATGATGATGATGATGATGATGATGATTATTATGATGACGATGACGATGATGATGATGATGATGACGATGGTGATGATGATGTTGATGATGGTGGCGGTGGTGATGGTGATGGTGATGGTGGTGGTGATGTTCATACTGTTGATGATGATCATGATGATGCTGATTATGATGATGATGGTGATGCTGATGTTTTGTATGAGTATGATGATGACGATGATGACTATACAAATTGTTATGGTGAAGCTGATGATAATGATGCTGATTATGCTTATGCTCGTGGTGATGCTTACTATGATGATGATTATGCAGATGGTGGTGATGAGGATGATGATGATGATGGTGGTGATGATGATGGTAATGATGGTAATGTTGGTAACGACGATGGTGCAGGGGATGATGAGGATGAGGATGTTCTTGAGGATGAGTATGAGGATGAGGATGATAATGATGATGACGATGCTATGGATGACGATGAGGATGAGGATAATGATGACGAGGATGATGAGGATGATGATAGGGATGAGATTCAGGATGCGGATGGCGATGGTGAGGAGGAGGAGGAGGAGGATGATAATGGGCATGACGATGTATATTTTAATGATGTTGATTATTATGGTTATGGTGATGATGATGATGATGATGATGATGATGATGATGATGATGGTGGTGAAGATGGTGATGATGATGGTGATGATGAGGAGGACGATGAAGATTATGATGATGATGTTGGTGATTATGTTGGTGATGGTAGGATGGTGGTGATGATGATGACGAGGATGATATGATGATATTGATTGTGGTGGTGATGATGATTCTGTTGCTGATGATGATGATGTTGATAATGCTGGAGATGGTGATGATGATGGTAATGGTGGTGGTGATGGTGATGGTGACGACGATGGTGATGATGATGGTGGCCATGCTGATGGTGATGGTGATGATGCTGGTGATGATGACTGTGCTGGTGATGGTGATGGTGTTGATGATGATGCTGATGCTGATGATGATTCTGGTGGTGATGGTGAAGATGATGGTGATGATGATAATGATGATGATAATGATGATGACGATGACGATGACGATGCTGATGATGGCGATGGCGTTGATTGTGATGACGGCGGTGATAGTGACTGTGATTGATGTTGTTGGCGGT
>CAUYUJ010000374.1:90889-114636 GCA_963575745.1 Prorocentrum cordatum | reverse complement strand
CCAAGATTCCTGGGACACTCCTCGGGCCTGACCGAACCGTGAGGGCCCACCAGGGTCTGAGCTCGGTGCCACAAGCACACATCGGCCAAGACGAGGGACACGGGCAAACACACGGAGAAATCCGGCCCTGGACCCCTCCCGGGGCCCATCTGGTGCAGCTTTTTTCACCCCAAATCCGTCTCTGCCGGCCCAGGCCCGAACCCGGCCTCCAGAGACCGACGAGGACAACGAACCTTCCCGAGCCCAGAACCTCGAACCTGACCCGCTCCCCCTTGCCTGCAGGCCAGGACCAGTGTTGAGTCGGGCGTGTCCCCCTCCAGGGGGATCTTCGACGAAATATACAAAATCCAAAACAAATGCTCCCAGATTGCCAACAGCTAGTCAAAATATTCATGGATTATACTATGTTTGAAGATTCCCCCTGTAGAGGGACAGGCCCGACTTGAGACCAGTGCCGGGCCACCGCAGCCCCCCGCCAGCTCCAGCGGGCAACCGCAGGCGCCACGGCAGCAGAACGCGTGCGGCCCCAGGGCCTGTGGAGGCCTCGCGCGCGGACCTCTCGGGGGGCCCCCTGGCGGGGTCTCCAGCCATGTAGGCCTGGACCTCCAAGGGAGGAGGAGGAGGAGGAGGAGGAGGAGGAGGAGGAGGAGGAGGAGAAGACAGGAGGAGGAGGAGGAGGAGGAGGAGGAGGAGGAGGAGGGTGGAGGAGGAGGAGGAGGAGGAGGAGGAGGAGGAGGGAGGAGGAGGAGGAGGAGGAGGAGGAGGAGGAGGAGGAGGGGGAGGAAGGAGGAGTTGGAGGGGTTCGGAAGAGAAGGTCGTGAGGATGAGGGGCAGGCGGGGCAACAACCACGCGCGCAAGAAAGGAGATCTCGCGGGGCTCCTCGCCCCGCCTAGGCCACCCAACCTCGCGCCCCGCGCCGCGCGACGTGCGACGCGCGGCCATCTTCGCAACCTCGCGCCGCCCCGGAATCGGAATGTCTCTCTGTATCGCTACGTGGCACGGGGAAGCTCCAAGGCCTCGGCGACAGTTTCCTCGGCCGTCGCGCTGCTCAGCAACTGGCCGCCCGGCAGGACGGCGTCCACCCGCCAGGCTCCGGGCCCCAGTCTGCCCGCGCGGTGGTCGGCCAGCAGCTGCTCGTAGATGTCCGCGAGGCGAGCGCCGGGCCCGGCCCAGGACCTGGAGCGCTCCGCCCCGCCAAAGGTCATGAAGCGCATCGTGCCGCCGTCCAGCGACGCCTGGAGGAGCATCGCCGGCAACAGGTGGGCCATGTAGGTGAGGCCCGCGGGCAGCGCCGGGAGCTCGCACTGGCCGTAATCATTCCAGCCGCAGGCCACGGCGGAGCCATCGCTCTTGAGCAAGACCGTGTGATCCCCTCCAGCGGCGACCTGCGTGTAGGTGAGGCCCGCGGGCAGCGCCGGGAGCTCGCACTGGCCCTCGTCAATCCAGCCGCAGGCCACGGCGGAGCCATCGCTCCGGAGCAGGACCGTGTGCCTCGCTCCAGCGGCGACCTGCGTGTAGGTGAGCCCCGCGGGCAGCGCCAGGAGGGCGCACTGGCCCTCGTCATTCCAGCCGCAGGCCACGGCGGAGCCATCGCTCTGGAGCAGGACCGTGTGCCTCGCTCCAGCGGCGACCTGCGTGTAGGTGAGGCCCGCGGGCAGCGCCGGGAGCTCGCACTGGCCGTGAGCATTCCAGCCGCAGGCCACGGCGGAGCCATCGCTCTGGAGCAGGACCGTGTGATCCGCTCCAGCGGCGACCTGCGTGTAGGTGAGGCCCGCGGGCAGCGCCGGGAGCTCGCAGCGGCCGTTATCATTCCAGCCGCAGGCCACGGCGGAGCCATCGCTCTGGAGCAGGACCGTGTGCCACGCTCCAGCGGCGACCTGCGTGTAGGTGAGGCCCGCGGGCAGCGCCGGGAGCTCGCACTGGCCCTCATCATTCAAGCCGCAGGCCACGGCGGAGCCATCGCTCTTGAGCAAGACCGTGTGATCCCATCCAGCGGCGACCTGCGTGTAGGTGAGGCCCGCGGGCAGCGCCGGGAGCTCGCACTGGCCCTCGTCAGTCTCGCCGCAGGCCACGGCGGAGCCATCGCTCCGGAGCAGGACCGTGTGCCTCCCTCCCGCCGAAAGCATCCGCGAGGGCCGGCCGCGGGCAGCTGGAGGCGGTTCGCGGACAGCGAGGTGCGAGAGCTCGAGCCGGGAGCGGTCGCGCTCAAGAGGACCAACGGCCATCCCCAGGCGACCGGGAGGTCCCGACGGGTCCCCTGCGCTACGTGTGGGTACTACGGCAGGCTAGTGTCGTGGCGACTTTCGCGTTGGTTTCTCACACCGCGTGCTCTGATAGCGCGAATCGGTCGATGTCGGCCGATTCTAGGCCACTGGCGGCTTTCAGCCTTCAACGCTCGCGCCTGAGTCACCGCCGCACCCTACCGTGCCGTTCTCTCCTGTCTCTCCTGCCAATGTGCAGCGGTGCCCCCCCGCGTCTCTCTGGTACAGTTCTTTCGCACCCATGGCCCAAACTGCCATTTGTCGTTTTCAAAAACTGCGTACCCGCTGGCTCGATGAAATCGGGGATGTGCTCCCGTCGTTGAGACTGGCGCTCTCGCTCCAGCGCGGGCCACATGTCTGGATCCGAGTCGTTTCTCTTCGGTTCTTCTCCTCCTCCTCCTCCTCCTCCTCCTTTCCCATCCTCCTCCTTCCCCGTCCTCCTCCTCCTTCCCCTCCTTCTCCTCCTCCTTTCCTCCTCCTCCTCCTCCTCCTCCTCCTCCTCCTCCTCCTCCTCCTTCCCCGTCCTCCTCCTTCGCACACCTCGCCACTACACAGCAGCCCTTCTGATTGGTTGTTGGACCAGGGCGCAGCCGAACTTGTTTGGACCGGGGAGCAGCCGAACTTCCTGGAACGCACGCGCCCCTTCTAGACCAGAGCGGAGGGGGCCGAGCGGTCTCTTACGCCGTCCCCGGTTGGAAGCCGCGGTGCATGTTGCTTCTGCCGTTTCTTGTTGTCGTCGTCACCCCCCGCACCGCGCCGCGACCCACGCGCGGCCCGCCGCACCCGCGACTCGCCTGGGACCCGTCCACGCCGCGACCCACCCGCGCCGCGACCCACCCGCCGCAGTGCTTCACCCAAGCCGGCGCCCTCCGGCGGGGCGACCCGCCCGCCTTCCCTCCGGCGGAGAAGTCGGCGCCCACGGCTGGCTGGTCTGCACTGGCCTTGGAGGGCGCCGGTGGTGTGCGCCCCAGCCCTGGCGCCCCCTCGCTCTCGGCCGAAGCGCCGGGTCGCCGAAGGATGGGCTCCGAGGGCTCCAGGGGCGCCCCCTCCAGAGACACAGACTGCGCAGACATACGCACGCAGATCAACCCCCGACCCCCCACCCCGGAAAAAAAGAAACGCGCCGCGGAACAGTGCAACAGTGCAAACATCGCGCCCGGATATCTCTGGGCCCAAGATTCCTGGGACACTCCTCGGGCCTGACCGAACCGTGAGGGCCCACCAGGGTCTGAGCTCGGTGCCACAAGCACACATCGGCCAAGACGAGGGACACGGGCAAACACACGGAGAAATCCGGCCCTGGACCCCTCCCGGGGCCCATCTGGTGCAGCTTTTTTCACCCCAGATCCGTATCTGCCGGCCCAGGCCCGAACCCGGCCTCCAGAGACCGACGAGGACAACGAACCTTCCCGAGCCCAGAACCTCGAACCTGACCCGCTCCCCCTTGCCTGCAGGCCAGGACCAGTGTTGAGTCGGGCGTGTCCCCCTCCAGGGGGATCTTCGACGAAACATACAAAATCCAAAACAAATGCTCCCAGATTGCCAACATCTACTCAACATATTCATATACATATATATATATACACATATATTTATATATATATATGTATTAAATCTATGTTTGAATATTCCCCCTGTAGAGGGACAGGCCCGAGTTGAGACCAGTGCCGGGCCAGCGCAGCCCCCCCGCCAGCCCCGGCGGGCGACCGCGGGCGCCACGGCAACGGAACTGAGGTCCCGCGTGCGGCCCCAGGGCCTGTGGAGGCCTCGCGCGCGGACCTCTCGGGGGGCCCCCCGGCGGGGTCTCCACCCATGTAGGCCTGGACCTCCAAGGAAGGAGGAGGAGGAGGAGGAGGAGGAGGAGGAGGAAGCCACTGGCTGAGGAGTGGGGGGCCGCCGCGCCCGCCCGCCGCCGCGCAGGGGCACCGTCGTCGCCCCCTCGCCGCCGCGGCGGCCTCCCCCCAACGGCCAGGGCTCAGGCGCGCCGCCCGAGCCGCAGGACAGCGGCCGCGGAGGCCGCGACCAGCCGCAGCCACGCCCAAGGAGGGCGCCTGGCACCGAAGAGCACGTGAGCGTCGTGCACAAGCTCGGGTGCTGCTACGCCTCGCAGCTGCGCAGGAACTCCTGGGGAACCACCACAGCGCGCAGCAGCCCCAGCGCCACCAGCAGCACGCCATGGAGCAGAACTGGAAGCAGCAGCGCGACGCCTCGAGGGAAAGGTGGTCAGGAGCAGGGACCACACACCTCGAGGCGTCGCGGCGCGGCCCTGGGAAAAGGTGGACAGGAGCAGGGTCCACAGCCCAGGCGCAGCGCCAGCGCAGCGCAGACTGGACTGGCGACTACGGAGCCATTGGTGGGCGGCCCTGGGAGTGGCAGCAGCATAGCCAGCAGCAGCAGCAGCAGCAGCCACATACCCACAAGCGCCACCAGCAGCAGCAGAAGCAGCCACAGACCCACAAGCACCAGCAGCAAAGCGACAGCGACCAGCACTGGAAGCTCAGAGCGCCCTGGAGGAGCGCCTCAGCCAGAAGGAGAAGCGGCAGGCGCAGAAGAAGGGACCAGCTTGACAAGCCTGCCGCAGCCCACATCGGCAGCTACCAGTACAGCCCCCAGCAGAAGGCAGTCCTGGACAGCATCACGCCAGTCTCATTCGCCGTCGCGATGGAGCACGAGAGCTGGTCCGCACCTCCAGATGACGAAGAGATGAGGTTCGTGTGGTACAAGACCAAATGCCACAGGCTGGGTCGTCTCACCGAGAACATCGCAGGTGCCAGGCTGGCCGGCTTGTGCACAACCAGCCTTGAGCAGGAAGCGGCGATCACCGCCACGAACATCTCCTTCGTTCTGCCCCACAAAGAACGCATGAAGCAGCTCAGGGCCACGCTGGAAAAGCTGGAGGAGGAGCATGCCGAGATGGAGAAGCGGCTCAGCAAGATGGTGGACCAGACCAGGAGGCGACGGCCGCCAGAACCATCAGGGTCTACAAAACCCTGATGAGGGAGACCAGGGATCAAATGGCCAAGTCGGCGGGAGTAACGGACGAATCGTCCGAGGATGACGGGAGCCATGATCCCACCAGAGGACGCACGCCACACCCGGCCGCGAGGAGAAGGCGCGACCCTGCGGCAGCTCCATCGGCACCGGCCATGGCCCAACCAGCCACAGCTCTGCCAGCCCCAGCCCAGCAGCCCCGACCAGTCCCAGCAGCATCAGACGAGATCAAAGATGCCATCAGGAGATTGACCGAGAGGCTTGATTCGCAGCAGAAAAAAAGAAAAGCAGCAAAGCGACCTACTAGCACGAGCAGAGTTCAAGCACAAAAGCGAGCTGAAGGCCTACGAGCAGACCATCGCGCAGAAGATGTACCACACGACCGAAGCGCAGTTGGCCAAGCAGGAGGAGTGGCACACATGGGAGGTCAACGCACTCAAGCGGCACCACAACGCCAAGCTAGAGGAGGAGGAAGCAAAAGCATACGAAGCACAAAGAGGCACCCAGAGGACACAGGAGGAAAGGGCCAAAGGGATGCTCGCAGACCTGCAAATGCATATCGAGTTGGAAAAGAAGACCTTGCGCGAGGAGATGCACAAGGAAGACCAGAGAAGAGCAGCCATCTACACGCAGCAGGTCCAGAAGGCCAGGCAGGAAGAGCAAGTTGTGAGAGAGATGGCAACCCAGGAGGCCCAGTGGTACAAGATGGCGCAGGAGCACAACGAGAAGGCGATGCAGGAGATGGCGGAGGCGGAGTACCAGGAGAGATGCGCCCGCCACAGCGCTTATAAGGAGGAGGAGCTGCGGATCGCAGTGAACTACCAGCAGATGGCCCACGAGCATCAGGATGAAGCCAACAAGCGCGAAGCGATGCGGGTCGTCCTGAACCTGGAGCACGCAGCCATCCAGGCGAAGGCATACGAGATGCAGCACGAGCAGGAAAGGTATCTGGAGCGCGTCGGCGAGCACCAGGAGGAGGTGGACAAAGCCCAAAGGATGGAGGAGGTGGCGCTGCAGCGACAAGCAGCAGCCACAAGCGAACTGCAGGCACTACAGCAGCAGCAGGAGATGGAGAATCAGGCGGCGCATCAGTACCACAGCACACTGCAGCACCAGTGCCAGCAGGAGATGCAGGCCATCGCGCAGCACTACGCCCACAACCATCATATGAACGAAGCACAGAGGCAGCAGCAATTACAAGAACTCCAACGGGCACATGATTTGCAAACGGCAGGACTCCAGACTGCACTACGGGATGCCTGGGGAGCAGGAGGACAAGTTGATGAAGACCTGCTAATCGACATGACGGATGACCTCATGGGAGACACAGCCACGAGTGAGCGCGACCAAGGCATGGCGGACCAGGAGGGCGCGTACCAGAGGGAGCAACTTGAGGCAGACTTACTTCGGCTGCTACCTAGCCAGTACGAACTTCCACATCCAGAACTGCCGCCGTACCTCGAGGAGCTGGCCGAGGTGGGATTTGGAGAGAGGTCCCATACATCGTCTATGCCAACGCCAGAGGAGCCTACCCCCCTCGTCGAGCGACGACCTCAGCTTCCAGAACCAAAGCTTTGCGCCGAGGACATCCGCAGAAGAGTGGCCGCTCCCCCCACCACCAACTCAACAGCGCCCGCACATCGAGGAGTACAACATTGTCGGCTCCTTTTCGCACTCAGGGATACTCGAGGTACGGGCGAGCAGCGATTGCATCCCAATTGGCGAATCCGACGACGCTGACTTGCTGGACGAAGAGATGAAGAACCGCCAAGGCCTGCGCAAGGAGAAGGAGGGCGAAGCCCCGACAGACCTCGCCTCACTCTCACCAACGATACCAGCCGACTCACCCATCCCGACGGAACAACCCACGCCAAGACACATACTTTTTCCGCCCGTCACGCCTCTCACGCCAAACAAGACCCCACAACAGCGTTCACAGCCAGCCAAGACCCCCATGACGACGCTGTTCATCGACCTCAGCCGCGACGAGGAGGATTGCCCCAGCACACCTCCACGGATGCCGATTGAGGATATCACGCCCACCGAGCCACACGAGCCACGGCTGCCACCACCGCGTTTCCACTTGGGCACGCCAGAGAGGACGAGCTCGGCACCTCCAGGCAGAGGCAACTTGAAGCAACCAAGGGAACCCAGGAGGGCGAGGAGCCAGCCGAAAAAGGTCAGGATCTGCGACGCGGACGATGGCTTCGCGGACCCAGGTGACAGAGTGGCATCCTTCACCGAGAGCGGCGAGAGCGACCTCGACGGGGGTCGACTGTCAAAAAACTGATACGGAGCACGCAGGCTGGGGGGCACCTGGCCCAGACCTGCGTCCAGACAACTACACCAGAAGGTATCGGGGATATCGGGCCCAGACTCAGAGACCCGCGCGGTGACGAGCCTACGCCCAACGACCCACACCCATGGCCTTCGGCCATACGCACACGATCGCACCTAGCCTCCATCACACTACATAGCTATGCCCAAGCCGATGCGAGCCTGGGGGATGCCGCATCCGCTTCAAACCACCAACGCTCTACTAGGGAGCCCCGACACAAGAGACGTAGCAGACGAACTACCTGCACTACCAGCTCCCTAGACGCCGCGTCTGTGGGCAAGGGTGGGGACCACCCACAGAACGGCGACATCAAGTCAGAGCGCTCCAAGCGCGGACCTGAGCGACTCCCTCAGGCCGCGAGCCCCACTGCCAGCGGGGTTCAGACAAGCAACCAGCACCGCGACAGGGTGAGACTGCAACAAGAGTGGGAGAGCTACTCGAGCAGTCCGACGCAGTGCCAACAGCGTGGACCAAGGCGACACCCCTTGGCCACGCCTGGTTCGACATCCCACTTCGCGGGAGCCGCGGCGGCCCATGCGGCGTCGCAGCCCAGGCAGCACAGCCATGCGAAGGAGGACCCAGGCAGCAGGTCGAGACTACCAGATCTATTACATCTGGAGGTCTCCCAGCGCCGGGTACTCGAGGAGCACCCCTCGCTTGCAGTCGACGGAGCCTGGCTTGCCCGCCAACCTCTCGACTCCAGCCACCTGGGCTCGCAAGCAGACCACATGGCAAGCACAAAGACCCCTAGAGGGCTGGCTAGTCCACCAGCGTCAGCCAAATTAAATGCAGTTACCACGACACAACCAAGCACTGACTACAATCGACAGATACAGCATGGACCCATACAAGCCTACGAGCTAGAGCAAATACAGGACACATACCTTGACAGCAAAAGCTACAGCCCTACATCAGCAGAACCGCACCTCAACGACGCCACAGCTGTTGCAAGAGAAAGAAGAGTGGCGAGGCGCAAAAGATTATTAAGACAGGCGCTCAAGGTGGAGATGCGACCAGACTTCGGAGTGCCGCTGATCAAGAACTCCTACGAGGCGCTTGCGGACAGCAGCATCTGCGAGGACGAAGCACGGCCAGATAGCACTCCGCCCCCTGGAGCGGAACATCCTGAAGAGCAGGACTTGGGCTCCGCCAGCGAGTGCCCGAGCCGAGAGAGCAGCAGCTGTCCGAGGTCGCGTACTACTTGGAGGTCAGCGCCTCGGTACACATCAGCAGAGCAGACTCCACGCTCTGACGAGTCCAAACAACACAACGTACCGACCAGGACCTACCCGCGTTGGCGTGTCAGCGCGGGGTCGCCTCACTCTGCAAGGCCGTCGACGGACGGACCTGCTCTCCCCGAGCAGCTGCGGGGTGACTCCCCCTTGCAGGTGCGAAGACGCGAGAGCATGCCTCCGACGGGAGGGTGGCCGATGCCTTGCTCTCGTGTCAGCGATGTCGCGCTGGGGCACTCAACCAGGTCCAACGACGAGCAACCACCTACACCCCCGCCACCGACACCAGCCAAACCAAACTTAGACCCTCAAGAGCAGCGCCCAGAGCCAGCACTACCTACCCTCCCACCACCGAACCCAACCGACCCTTCTGGCGGCATATCTCATCGCCTACGTGACAGCATGCTCCAAGCCCAATCTCACGAGCTCCTGTTCAGTCAGGCCGTGCGGGCTGGATCGGACAACTTGAACGCCGATGAGAAGTGCTGCCAAAAGACGCCGTCCCCACGAGAAAGGAGCACGACGCGGACGGGGACCATGCCCTACAAGCCGACCGACTACTTGGATACCGAGCAATCACTCCCAGACACAACGACTAACACCAGACAGCACCCCCAGCCCCAGAGGGACGTACATCCCCGACGAGCAATGCTGCCGTTCAGGAGCTACCACGGAGCTAGCGGGCAGCCGACGGGGCGGCAACAATCCAGCTCTGCACCACAACGACGTACAACCTCAGCCATGCACCCCTTCCGTATCCCAACCAGGCGGAGCACAACGGCGGAAGACGCCCGAGACAACCAACGCACTAGCCAACACACCAGCACTGACAGCGAGTACAGCGACGACTACCGGCGCTGCGAGCGCAGATGGAGGCGCCGACAAAGAACTAGACCAGCAACACACGGGCAAGCGCACAAAACCGACCAGCGCAGAGACAGCAACAGCACGCAGCGACGCTTTCTCAACATTGGATCCCCACAGTTCCTACCGACGCAATTTCAGCAACATCCAGAAGCTGATATGGCATTATGACCTCGAAGAGCACGACCTACACGAGCATACCAGGCTGGCGGTGAAGCACCTTGCTCCCTCGAGACCTTTGTCGGCTGTGAAGCGGCACTACTACTTCACTGACGCGTCCTACCACGCCAAAGCACCGGGTACATCAGCATGGGCAGTGGTACACCTGAGAGAAGACGACCAGGGCATTGCCTACTACAGGCACATGTACTCCAACCACGCCCTGTCCGTCAGCGAGGAGATGGCCAACAACATCACCTCCAGCACCAGCCCCGAATTGGGAGCGCTACTCTGGGCAGGCATCGCATGTACACAGGAGGACGATGAACAGGAAATCGTCATTATCGGAGACAACACCGCGGCTTTGGGAGCGGCTGCTGGAACATCGCGGATCAGATCGACTAGGAACCGCCCTCTTGCGAGGTTTACACGCATATTATTCCAGCAATTACAGCTCACAAAGGACATTAGCTTCGAGCACACTCATGCGCATCGAGACGCACCCTGGAATGAAGCAGCAGATATTCTATCAAAATATGCAGCACTCCAACCAGCGCCACCACCACCTGCGGAAGAGCTAGTCGATATAGTACGGTATACCAGCACACTCGAATGGGCTTGGATGGCTAATCCTGCGGGCAAGGACCTACATGCGTACCCACCGTGGAGGCATGGACAGCTCGAGGAGCACGTCTCGCCCCAGCGGGCTGACGCGGACCACATCCCCGACCTCACCGCAGATAGTTACAACAAGGGCACGCTGAAGCTCAACATCGCGCAGTACAACGCTCAGTCCATGGTGGGCGACTTCACCGCCACAGACCTGCACCTGGACATCTCCAGTAAAGGGGCCCTAGTCAGAGCCCAGCTCCTGGACCATCATGTCCACGTCGCGGGGCTGCAGGAGACACGCTGTAGAGAGGCCATATGGACAGGGCAAGGTTTTATCAACATCCAGAGCGATGCGCAGGACGGCAACTGGGGATGTGCACTACTACTCAACGTCGAGTTACCGTACGGGCAGCTCAAAGGGAAAGACCTGTACTTCAAGCAGTCCCAGCTTACAAAACTGTACTCGTCAGCCAGGATTCTTTTTGTCCGCGTGCAGGCTCCTTTGTTCCATCACGTCATCGCCGTTGCTCATGCCCCGTACCAGAAGGCCAAGGACATCAACGGCTGGTGGGAGCACTTCAGGGAGCTGTGTGACACGTGGAAACCAGAAATTCTGCTCATCGACGCGAACGCCAAGCTAAGCCACAAGGACGGAGAGGACACTCAATGGTTGGGCCAGAAAGGTCCAAATCAGCTGACAGACAAGAATGGACACGAATTCCACGAGTCTGTCGCCAGCTGCCACCTGCACGTCGTCAACACATACTACGGGAACAGCGACGATTACACATACCACAAGGACGGGATCTCCAACCGCATCGACTACGTCGCCATGGCCCCCTGCCTGTTCAAGTGCGTGGCGGCCTGCACTGTCTTGAGAGACTTTCAAAAGCCAAACGCCAAAAAGAAGAACGAGCACAACAAGCAGAGGAAGAATTACGCCCAGAACGGCTACGACACGACCACAGACCACATGCCCGTGCTAGTTGAAGTGGTGGGCGAAATCATCGGGCGCCATCGAAGTTCGAAGGGGAACGGGCTACTGGATACTAACAAACTCAAGAACCCAGAGCGCATCGCCGCATTCAAGCAGGACCTGAACAACATCAGCTTGCCACCGTGGAAGGCAGACGTCAACGACCACTACCACGAGACAGCGGGACTCATGGTCGAGAAGACGAAGCAGCATTTCGGACGGGACCCGCTTACCCCTTGCAACGTCACAATCTCAGAGGCCAGCATGCGCCTATTGAGGCTGCGCAGATACGCTGAGAGCTCCACGCGGACCTACACGAACAACGGGGACCCAGCACCTCTAGAAGTTGTCCGCAAGAGGCTCTGCCACGAGGCGCCTGTCTATGCCCGTGTGGAAGATAGCTGGTACGGCTCCGTGGCAGCCCTTGTTGGAGCGTGCCAGCTCAGTCACACCACCGACTGCCTCGGCATCACGCACGACGCTGCGAGGCTCTTCATCGCCCACACCAAGGACACGTTCAGACACCAGCTGAGTACCGACCGCAACCACTACTTTCACGAGCTTGGCAGCAAATTGGCGGATAGCAGAACAGCAAGAGACGCCAGGACCGAGTGGCGGCTGACAAAGAAGATTCTGATCCACGGCGGCCGCAAACCAAAATATGTTAGCGCGCTGCCCACTATGCAGCAACCCGACGGCACCGTCATGGGCAGCCAGGGCGAGATCAGCAGAGCCACCCTGCAGCACTTCGCCAAGATCGAGTCAGCCGACATCAGGGACAGGTACGACCTGGCGGACCGCTACAAAATCAGCCGTACCCACAGATCGCCACCCGACGAGGTTTCACAGCACCTGCACATGACACTCAACGATCTGGTGGAGAGCTTTGCGGACGGCAAGAAGGGCCGAGCAGGAGGACCCGACGGCAATTTGGACGACATCCTCAAACTCGCACCCGAGGAGACGGCCCGCCACTGGTATCCAGTCGTCTTGAAGACGATACTGCGAGGCCGAGAACCGATCCAATTTAAAGCAGGTATTGCAGTGAAGCTGTACAAGGGTAGCGGCACGAGGGCCCTCCTGGAATATTACAGGTCGATCCTCCTCAACAACACCGTGGCCAAGCACTACCACAAGTGGCTCCGCGCAACTACGTTGAGGGTCTGCAGCAGCCTGCTGAGAGTCACCCAGCATGGCGGAATCCCGAAGAAGTCAGGCGCGTACTCCACCCACACTATCAAAGCGTTCTTCAGGATCTGCAGGCGGAACGTCTCAGCGCAGTCGGCATCTTGTTGGATCTACGACAGGCCTTTTATTCAGTTATTCGAGAATTTGTGCTGGGACGGGAAGGGGAGAAGCCTTGGCTCCTAAAGGTGATGGCAGGAGGCGCTCCACCCGAATGGCTCATGCCGGCCATCCAGCAGCTGATTGCGGCACCAGGCTACTTAGCACTCAACGATGTAGACGAGAACCTGCGATTCCAGCTAGAAGAAGCACACGACACGACATTCTTCCAAGCGCGGGGAGAAGAGCTTTGCGCGGAGAGCCGCAAGGGCACACGCCCAGGCAACGGCCTGGCCGACCTCATCTTTAACATCAGCTTCGCGCACGCCCTGGGACCGCTGGAGCAGGAGCTACATTCAGGAGGGTACTTACTACAACTACCACCGGCGGGCGAACAAGCCATTGTCACGGCAGGCCAGCTCCAAGGGCTGGAGGGGACCCTGCCAGAAGTATCCTTGATGGACGACGCGACATTCCTGTGCGCACTTAACGACAACACGAAAATCGAGAGCAGCATCTTCGACATATTGTCCATCATTGCAGGGAGACTCAAGATCTTCGGGCATGACCTACACCCCAAGAAGACTAAAGCGTTGCTGCACATCGATGGGCACGCCAAACAGCATATCAAGGCGAAGATTTTCAAGACAAACCCCATCACGCTGCTGCGCGAGGATGGTCAGCCGCCAACCAGCACTGAAGTTCCAACGGCGGAGGTCACGACCCAGGGACTCACATTGGGCAATATCGTGACAAGTGATGGCGGAGAGGGGCCGAACCTTATGAGACGCATCATAGACCACAGATCCGCAGAGGGCCCCTTGAAGAAGTCCATCTTCCGCCTGCCACACATCGACCTCAAGGCCAAGCTGTTGTATCTCACGGCACTGGCGCAAAGCAAGCTGACCTACGACTGCGAAGTGTGGGGACCACTTACAGTACAACAGAAGCAGATGCTGCAGAGCAGACACATGGCGAGCCTGCGGGCCGCCGCTAGACAACAGCGACACAGCGCGGGACATGTACATACCTTGGATGACGAAATATACTTGTTGTGCGACGAAGTACCGATCCACATGTACCTGCGCCGACGGCGCCTGATGTACCTGGCCAGGATGGCGCATGCAGACACGCCCTTCCTCCACCGCCTCATCGACGAACTTTGGGAGGATGAGAAGGCCTGGAATGCTCTTATCGTCGAAGATCTGGACTGGATAAGAAGTTTCCTACTAGACGACGAGGACATCGGCAGCGACATCAGGGGCTTGTTACGGTGGCTACGCACACAGCAGGTGCGAGCCGCACAAGCCACGATCACCCGGGCGTGGCTCAGGTACAAAGCATGGCAGCACGACATATATCGCCATCGAGTATGGCAAAGGCAGCTACACCGTCTTGCGCAAGAGTTTGGAATGACCACGCCCAACTTCGAGGGGCTGCCGCCCGCACAGCACTGCGGCTACATATGCGATGAGTGTGGCAAGATATTAAAAACTAGGGGAGCATGGAAGCGCCATCGCACCATGGAACACATCGGCTACGACCTTCCCGAATTGCTTGCCCGTTCGACTACCTGCCCTGGGTGCGGGAAGAACTTCATAACGAGATCCCGCATACTCAAGCACCTGAGAAGGTGCCCCAAATGCCTGGCGGTCCTCCAAGCAATCGAGGTCCCAATGGATTTGCAGGAGGCAGCCGAACGCCGAGAAGAAGAACGAGAAGCTGTGGCGGCGAGGAAGGCAATGGGGCATGGAGCTACAAAGGCGCCGGTGCCCGCCCAACAGGTCATACAGCTCAAGCTGGCCGACTACATAGAGCAGCATCAGCTTCAACTCTCGCCGGCCCCGCCTGCAGCAGCGGACGTCCAAACAGGGACACCACCTGCAAACGTATTCTCGCCGTGCAGGCCCATGGTTACCACGGCTATGTTCCTGCTGCACCTTCTCGGGCAGACGTCGAATCGAGGATTTCCAGTACCACTTCGAGATGAACATTCGGGAATGCAACTTGGTAGTACTATCGATCGACGTGCAGATAGACCCCGTCAAAGGAGACCTGACGAAGCCAGACGTCGTCGAGTTTTGGTGCGCAGCGATAAGACAGGGCAAAATATTTGGTATTGTGGCGGGCCCGCCCTGCGAGACGTGGTGCTCATCGCGCTGGCATGCCGCCGAGGGGAAGGCACCACGACCACTACGTACACATGAAGCCCCCTGGGGCATACAAGCAGCTAGTCAAGCGGAGCATCAGCAGATCGCACTAGCCAACGAGCTATACAGGACAGCTTTACTACTCATCACCACGGGCTTGCAGTACAACGTTTCAGCCGTACTCGAGCATCCCGCCCCAGCCACCTGGTGCCCTCAAGCGCCTAGCAGCTGGCAGCGAACAGAGACTCTCTGGCTCCTGGAGCAGACGGGCGTCGAACTTCACTACATAGACCAGTGCCAGTTCGGGCAGGATGCGAGAAAACCAACATGTCTGATGGCGGCACACCTCGGTGAACTCGCACAGGAGCTAAGGGCGGTACCTGGTGGACAGCTATGCCGACATACGGGACATGCCAGAGCTTACGGACGAGACGGCCAAGGCGGCTGGAGGACCGCCCCCCTCAAAGAGTATCCATCAAGGCTGTGCAAGGCAATGGCTGCCGCTTTCGCAGCCCACTGGGGGCAGCTTGCTGACGAAGAGGCAATGTGGGCCGAAACGGACGAATGTTACCACAGGTTCTACGCCCCCTTGGACCACTACATTGAGCCAGATCAGATCGGACATGATTGTCACAGGGCATGGGGCAACCATCGGCGCTAGCGGCTGGCACTGCAGCGGCCTATTTGGTGCAGCTAGCCGAGTCAAGCGTTCAGTATTATATACTTCAGCCCCGCAAGGGAACATTGGTCTGCATTTTGGCGCAGACCACCGGCCTGCTACAGATTTGAGGGCAGCTGGCATTACAATATTGTATACAGAATATTTCAGATTGGCAGCAGACGGGTCAACATCAGCGTACCTACTGCATGGCCCGATACCCCGTTGCCTGGGTTACTGGCATGGCTGCGCCCTGGACAACGATTGCGTGCCAACTCGAGGGGGGGGGACCCGTAGCGCCCATACGGGTGGGCACGATCCCTCAATGGCGACGGAGCGTGCCCCCCCCTCGAGCACTTTCTGGATTTATCGACTTTCCTAATATTGACATTGATTTCTATGATTATTCGCCCTGGACAGGCATTACGGCGTGCTGCTTAAGTCCTGAGGAAGCCCCGAATGCGTGGGAAGACCTCAGGCAGCGTCGCCAAGTTTTGCTATTGTTAGAACGCAAGACCTGGGGAAGCCCCGAATGCGAGGGAACACCCCAGGCACAAGTCGCCACGTTTTGATGTGTACCTCGGCGGCTTGGATACCTACAATTTGGATGGCGCCAGCTGGCTGGCAGCGGGCGGCTCAGTGGCCGTCGGCGTACCACCGACCGACATCGACAGCATACCCAGCACGACCCCCCACAACTCCTGCCAAGTCAACGCTGTCCTGGTGAGGATCAAACTTCGAGACGGGCTCGAAGGGCTGGGGGGGAAGGACGAGTACTTCCCGCGCCCGCCAGCGGGGATGGTGAGGGGCAGGGGGGGGGGTAGGACGGCCACTACCTGCGCCCCCGCGGTCCGCCCTAGCTCGCCACCCCCACCATTCCCATGGAGAAGGAGGAGCTACCCGATCGTCCGAGGGCGAAGCTGGACAGCCGAGACACCCCACTCCGACGATAACAAGTACCAGGCCTGGGGTTCGCCCCCACCGAGGGCACCGTGACCCCTAGCCATAGCGGGACGAGGTGGGACAGCAACGACCCCCACTTGAAGTCGGTGCATGGAGGCCTTGGAAGCACACAACCAACACAACACCAGCAACGAACCGACCCCCAACGACCGTCCAACTCGCTCCACATCCTGCACTCAGCCCCCATACATCGACATCTACAACATCAGATGATCAGCACCCCCCTGCCCTTCAAAAGCAGGAGGGTCATGACTGACGTCGGCAGCACCGCGGCGCTACAGGGAGCCCTACAAGGTGCAGCTCTGCGACGTCAGGCAGTACTTGAAGCCATGGAGTACTCGACCAGAAGGGGCAGCCTGCCCCGCGGTGAAGGAGACACAGCGCCTGGCGCCGAAGGGTGTCTCCCCACCGCCCTCGCGTGGCAGGCGAGGAGATTGCTGCAGAGACGCCGAAGTCCAAGAGAGGCTCGGCGGGCCTCCACAGCGCCAAGCGCCGAAGGGTGGAGGCCGCCGCAGAGAAGGCGGCCATCCACCTGATGACCGGGCGGCTGGGCTCAGCGCGAGGCGCCGAAGGGAGCCCAGCCGCCACACAAGAGGCCGACCGCCCACAAGGAGGCCGAAGGCCTGGCTGCGCGCCGAGCTGGCTGAGCTGGCACGGGTGAGCGCGGCGCCCGCTGAGGGCCCAGACGGGCCCTCATCTTTGTAGTTTTTCTGAAACCCGGCCCCTCTTCCCCCTTCTCTATGATTATTTGGTCCCTGGCTCCCTGCTTTCCTCGGGGTCGGGTTCCCGGGGCCGCTGTCTGAGTGCCCGCACGGCCCTGGAGGGCCGCTGCAGAGCGCTCCGCGCCCGCGGGGCGCGCGACAAGACGCTGCATAGCGAGAAACGTAGAAACGTAGGGGGGGGGGGGGGGGGGCAAGGAGGCACGCTGCACGGAGGCCGCCAGGAAGGGCAAGGGAGGGAGGGGCAACGGCACGGGGGGGGGCTGGCGTAGGGGGGGGGGGATAAGGGGGGGAATGCATCGACCCGGCGGCGACACGTCGCCGGTAGACCGGCCATAGGCGGGCGGGCGGGGTGGGGCTGTCGGGCCCCTATCGCCGATCAATGGGCGATTGGGGGTCGATGCCTCCCCCATCCATGGCTGGGGGGGGCAAACTGGCCCCGTGGAGACAACGAAAGAGAAAGAGAGAGGGAAGGCTGTGTGTGTGTGTGTGCCGTTCCGATGTGGGTGGGGACTCCGATGCAGGAGAAATGCAAGAACAGGGGGGGGGAGGGGAAGGGAAGGGGATGGTGAGGGGGAGGAGAGGGAGGGTGAAGGGGAGCAAAAAAAGGGGTGAGGAAAGAAGGGGAGAGATGGGGAAGGGAGGAGAGGGGGGAGGGGAGGGGAGGGGAGGGGAGGGGAAGGAGGGGGGAGGGGAGGGGAGGGTGAAGGGGATGGTGAGGGTGAAGGGGATGGTGAGGAGGAGGAAGGGGGGATCGATCCCTGGCTGCAGTCCCTTCGAGGGGGTGACCGCTGAAGCCGCGGCAAAGACCGTCGCGAGCCACAGAAGCCACGGTCCCCGGCCGCGCTCCGCCACCGTCGGTGGAGCTGCGCTGTGATGGCATGGTGTGGTGGAAGCTTTTCACCTCGAGAGCGCTCAGCCTGGAACCACATCGGTTGCGTATGGACTGTGGAAAGATGGAGGCACGCTAACTCGTGTGCACTCTGAGAGCTACGTCGCATCGCAACTCTACGACGTTGAGGGAGCTCGAGTAGCCAAAAGGCGAAGCTGAGGTGTACGGCGGGCATAATCAGCCGACAAACTGTGCACAAACGGCAATGCGCTGAGAAAGCAAAGCTAAAGCTGACAACCCGCGGCTGTGAGATTCTAAAAGCACTGCAGACTCTGGGACATGCCCTGACGGCCCTAGCCCTGGGTGGCCCAGGGGGGGCTTGGGAGTGCCTGGGGTGATGTGGATCATTTCTGTCTTCAGTTGATGCATGCGTTGGGAACTCTTGCTGAAACAAATCTAGGGGGCGCATTGTTCGGTCGATCTTGGACCTCGCAGGAGGTCCCCGAACCTCAACGGGTGTTCAGGGACGTCTGGGAGCATGGCATCTCCGCGGGGCACCTGATCGCAGGCCAACGACTTGTTCGGTGTGTCTTGTGTATTAGTTGCTTCAGCTCTGTGCAGCAGCGAAATCCTCTGTGCGGTGGGCCACGCGGCCAGGTGGCAAAGGAAAAGGCAGGAGGGAGACAACGACAGCGATGACAGCCGTGAGGCCTTCAACTACTTGTTGGCGGCATGTGGCTCCACGCTCTGGGTTCTGGTTCCGTCGTTGATTGGCGGGACTGGAGGACGAGGAGCCTGGACGCGTAGGGGCGGGGGGGGGGCGAAGGCAAGACGGCGAAGACTGTGGCCTTGGCGTCCCCCGTGGGCAATTCTTCTCATCTCTCGTTATTCCTGCTCATCCTCCTACGCCTGCCCATTCCCCTACACCTCCTTCTCCTCCTTGCGGATGATCGCAACAATCTTCATTCGCAACAATCGTCACAAGTCTCGTCGTGCGCTGCCCATACCGGCGACCAGGCGTGGAACCCAGCACGGGCACCGACATCCACTGGGCATGATCCTGCAGGAGGGACTGGCAAATAAAAACAAACAGCTGCGGAGGATACACGATATTGCCATGCAGGCCAACTGTGAAAATGACAAGTGGCCGAAACATGTGACGAAGAGGTATACAGTACCACGCAGCACCTGGAATTTAACCCCCTACCTGCAATATCAGAACAACAGTGGTGGTGGTGGTAAAACTGCATCGGATAAGTCACCACCTCCACCACCACAGAGCCAAGCAACCGGAAGGACGCGTGGGCAGAAGAGCGCAGGATTGGCAACTCTTCGGGAATTACGGCAAGAGAAGCGGAAAGCGGAGCGCATCACAACTGTGAAGCAGAAAATGGAGCACCCGACTGTGAACCAGAAAACGTGCCGCCAAAAATAAATAGACAACCTCCTTGGTGGCATCTGGCTCGTAGCAGATTCTTGTCACTCGGCGGACACAGGCTGCACACAAAAACAAGAGGGTTCCTCCTGGCGCGTGTCCAGCAGGTGCAGCTCGTCCTCCGCCCCCGTTATTGCCTTCTGCCTCTCCTCACACAGCTTTCGTTTCAACTCCTCTGGTAGATCGAGCCTGACAGCCCACTGGACTGAAAAAACATTGTCACAACGACGTTGTGGGGTTCAAAAGGAGACTCCTCGCGGGAAGGAGTCCTGGAGCCTCCCCACGAAAATTCCATGATATACAGCAGCTACGTGATTCCCTCTGGCGGAATTCTATTCGCAAACGAACAGTATTCTCGCAACGCCACAAAACTATGCGCCTCCACACCCACACCCCCATGGCACGCATTGGAGTCTCATCTAGGCTCGCGGCCGCAGGTTACGACATCGACACGACGTGCCCGTGTGGACACGAGAGAGATGGCATGGCGCACAGGTTCGAGTGCCCCCTCGTCTTCAATCTGGAAAGTGAGATGCTAACCCCCAGGATGAATCGCATATGGAAGGGTACCCCCTAGCAGCTCCCCTCGCTCATGGATTTCACTTTCAGCCCCCAGCTTGCGTCACGCGTCCCGAAAGATTTGGAATTTCCTTGGAATTTTGGTCCCAGAAACGGAGATCCGATCGACGTGGCGATGGCTCGGCACGCTCGCGTCATGGAGCGCCGCCGGTGTCCCAGGTGGAGCGCCGACGGTCGTCGGCCCTTCGATCGCCAGATTGAACGGTCGTCGGCCCTTCGATCGCCCGTTTGATATGGCGATCGAAGGGCCGTCGACCGTTCAAGGTTGAGGGATCCGCGCGGTGCCAGAAGCCAACGCCGGAGGCGCCACGACAGGGACCTGCCGTATGGGATTTCGAGATTCTTGTCTTTCTGAAGGAGGAGGAGGAGGATGAGGAGGAGGAGGAGGACGAGGAGGAGGAGGAGGAGGAGGAAGAGGAAGCGATGTTCGTGGGTCGCTCGGCCTCACTCGAGCGCCCCCTCCCCCCTAAAACAACGTCTCAGGACGTGGCAATGGTCGTGTACGACCACATCGCTAGCCCCCGCTCCACAATTCCGCGCCCAAAACCGACCCACGCCCCCCTCCTCACCCGTTTCCGGGCCGCGGCACCTCCAACCCACGGAAGCTCTGTTCTTGGGGCCCACCACCCCGCAATCTCACGCCCAGAACCGACCCACGCCCCCCTCCTGGCCCCTTTCCTGGCCTCGGCACCCCCAACCCACAGAAGCTCTGTTTTGGGACCCCCCACCCTGCAATTTCGCGCCCAGAACCGACCCACGCCCCCCTCTTGGCCCCTCCTGGCCTCGGCACCCCCAACCCTAAGGAAGCTGTGTTCTTGTGATCCCCCGCCCGACAATTTCGCGCCCAACACCGACCCACGCCCCCTCTCGAAACTCTCCGCCTCGCGCGTGCGCTTCCCCTTCGAGAGGCCGCGGGACGCCATCCGAGAGCTCCCGAGAGGGCCTCCGACCCGACGGGGGGGCCGTCCTCAAGAGGCCCCGGTGGCGGCACCTGGGTGGCCGGGATAGGGGCACAAAAAATGGCATAGACATAAAAACTCGGAAGTCCGCGCGGATTTCTCGGATCGGCGCTGGACCCCCTCCCTGGCGCGCGGAGCGCGCCAGGGGCGGGGCCAGAGGCGCCGCCAGGGAGGGGCCCAGCGCCGATAGAAATCCGCGCGGACCTCCGAATGCTTTATGTTATGTCACTTTATGTTTATGTCCGCCCTCCTCCTCCTCCTCCTCCTCCTCCTCCTTCCTCCTCCTCCTCTCCTCCTCCCTCCTCCTCCTCCTCCTCCTCCTCCTCCTCCTCCTCCTCCTCCTCCTCCTCCTCCTCCTCCTCCTCTCCTCCTCCCCCTCCTCCTCCTCTCCTCCCCTCCTCCTCCTCCTCCTTCCTCTCCCTCTCCTCCTCCCTCCTCCTCCTCTCCTCCTCCTCTTCCTCCTCCTCCTCCTCCTCCTCCTCCTCCTCCTCCTCCTCCTCCCAAGAGCAGGAGGCGGCCCCAAGAGGGTCCCTCCGAGCGGCCCCAGCACGTCCGCTGGACGGCCTCCAGGGCGCCACAAGGCTGGCCTCGGGGGCCACCCCTAGCATGGCCGCGGGGTCCTCCGAGGTGGCCGGAGGCCCCCCTTAACAGGCCTCGAGCAGGCGATCGACTGCAGAATTGAGGTACCCCAAAATTGAGGTGTTCGCTGGGTATACGAAACAAGCGTATCATGTTCGTGGATCTACACACATGATTCGCGTGCGTTTGTAGTGTCGACGGGAAAGCAAGTTGGGGCGTAAATCAACGTTGTACATGCCGCGGCCGCTGACGAACAGCAGCAGCACGACATAGGTGAAACTCACCCAGAAGTAAATCAGCACCTTTCGGGGGTGACACCCTCCTCCGCCGCCTCCTCCTCCACCTCCGCAGATTTCCCTGTGCCCTTTCTGCAAGCGATCCCCTGGTCAAAGGCTGTGGGGAGGCCCAAGGAGGCTCCCAGGGAGCCCCTCCAGCAGGCCCCCGCGAAGCCACCGCCGCCCCGCTGCCGCGTGCTGCTGCGGCCATGTGGGCCAGATGGGAATCACGCGTTGCGCGTCGACGTCCCTCTCTCCGTTGGAGAACCGAACGGCTATGCGCTACGGCCCCTGGGATCTGGAGTAGAGCAAGCACTACAGTCGGGGCCTTGACCTAAGGAACCCTAAATAAGGAGCGAGGCCCCTTTTTCCATAAGTTAAACTTAGATTTCATATCGAAAACATAAAGAAAACCTGAGGCAAGCTGTGAAACACTTAAGGAACGCGGAGCCCCTCCCCAACGAAAAGGGTTCCTTCTTCAGGCCCCGACTGTACGGCTCCCGAGGCCATCAGGAAGACGAGCACAACGTGGCACAGGCTTCTCGACCCTGCCGGAAGATGGGCACGGCCCTCTGGAGTCTCAGCACAAGAGCTGTCACATGGTGCGGCCTCTCGAAGGAGCGCCACGCGGAGTCTTGCGCCTGCACAGTGGCGGAAAATGCCTCCAGCAACTGGACACTGGGGCCATCTTGCCCCCGGTGGGATCCTCGGTAACGTGAATCAACTGTGCCTGTTCCAAAGCAGGGGGGACGTGGCGTGCGGATGGGCAGGTAGTACTGTCGTAGAGCCTGATAGGGCCCAAGCATGTGCAACATATATTCGTCGCGATGACGTCGGCGATGGCTCCTAACACTGGGTACAACGCAAAAGCTTGAATGGTCCAGGCTTTCCGATAGCACAGATGTTCTGCTGTCGGCCGATTCCGAGCCACCGACGGCGTTCAACCTTGAACGCCCGCGCTGGGGTCGCCACCGCGCCAACGCGGCGAGGCGCGAACCTCTGCAAATGAGATAGGGCTTCAACCAGCGCGAGCACCCAACAACCTGACTTGAAAAGGAGAGCCCAAGCATCAGAGGGATTCTAACTGCGGAAGCAGACAAGCGCACAGCTTTCAGTCAGAGAGTGAGTCGGGCAGTGGTACGGGGAAAATCAAGACGGTGAGCACTCGGCCGTACGTCCCCTCTTTCTCTCGATATTTCTGGGTCACTTCCCACAATGAACATCGTTTCTTGTATGGGACCTTTGAAAGGGAGGACTTGGAGGGAGGGCTTGTTGCAATATCGTTGGCGCGTCTTGTGTTTGAAATGTTCCTCCTCCTCCTCCTCCTCCTCCTCCTCGATCCACCTCGATCCTCCTCCTCCTCCTCCTCCTCCTCCTCCTCCTCCTCCTCCTCCTCAACCTCCTCTTCCTCCTACTCCGACTTCGCTCTCCCTCGTCTCCCGACCGTCCAGCCAAAGCAAGCACGCAGCGTCAGGACTCAAGGATCGCCCCCAGACGGTAACGCCGAAAAAACTGAGCGACGCCTGGCCAGAGGACGGAGGAGGGGGGATGGGACCAAGTATGAAACGAACAGAGCGCGGCAGGATCGCAGAGACGAGCGGTCAGGATGTGGGGACCTTGCACGCCCAAGCTGAGGCCTTCCGAGCCAGAGTGCCCCCGGCGACGAGAGCCGAGGATGGGCCGAAGGTGCAAGGACGACGGGGCAGCCTCGGGGAGCTGCTCATTCCCTGTGATCCTGCTTGCCTGCATCGGGTGCTCCGAAGAGGGGGGGGGGCCGGGAAGTGCGCACCGTGGCCAGAGGCAAGCGCGCGAACGAGGTGAGGCCGGGGGACGTGTGGAGATGAGAGAGGGCCCTGAGATCTGGGAGGATTCGTGGCCCC
>CAUYUJ010000374.1:70889-85889 GCA_963575745.1 Prorocentrum cordatum | reverse complement strand
CAATATCGTCAACATCGTCAACATCATCGTCATCGTCATCGTCATCGTCAACATCATCGTCATCATCATCATCATCATCATCATCATCAACAACATCAACATCGTCATCATCATCATCATCATCATCATCATCATCATCATCATCATCATCACGAGCAGCAGCAACAGAATCAGCAGCAGCCGCATCAGCATCGTCATCATACTAAGAATCAGCATCATCATCATCATCACGATCAGCATCAGCATTATCAGCATCATCATCACCATCATCATCATCGTCGTCGTCAGCATCATCATCATCGTCATCCTTATAATTAGCATCACCATCATCATCGTCGTCGGAATCAATAACAGCACCATCACCATCACCATCACCATCATCTTTATCATCATCGTCGTCGTCATCATCAGCATTATCCTCATCACCATCATCAGCATCATCAGAAGAATCATCAGCAGCATCATCATCGTCATCATCATCAGTGCCATCATTACTGCATCCTGATTCTCCCCAGTATCATGATAATTCCACCTTCCTCATCCTGTTCCTCCTCATCATCCTCCTCGGCGTGTTCCTCCTCCTTCTCCTCATCCTGGCCCCACTCCTCGACGAGTGTGCCCGAACATATTCCCAAGTTGTCATCCATGTCTGCATCGGGCAACGGGTCTCGTCTGGCCGCAGACAGCACCCCTTCAGTAATCCAACCAGCCCTTTGCGCGTAGGTGGTCTAAAGATATCTGTCGCTCATTTCCAAAACCCTCCTCCCTCCGGGGAGGGGTACCCTCACCCTCCCCTCCCTGAGGTTTTCGGGAGGGGTGGTGGCGCGAGGTGGCAGAGGGTCCTTTTGCGCCCAAAGTGGCTCCAAGAGGGCCTCCGATGCTCCAAGATGGCCTTCAAGGCGGCACAAAATAGCCTAAGATAATTCAAGCTAGCTTCAGACATACCTCAAAAATGCCCGACGAGGGCCACGAACGAAACGGTTCCAAGTGCTCTCGGAGCTCCCGCGGGACCCACCCAAGAGCCGACTGTCTTTCTCGACGTTCTGGCGGTTTGTTCTGCAGAAGAGTCGTAACATGTGACGTGATCTACCGCATCATGGTGGCGATGCAAGTGATGATGAAATCAATGGTGACCATGTCGATGATGTCGATGGTACCGCTGGTTATGATAACGATAGCGATGACGATGACGATGAGAACGATAAGGGTGCGATAGAAACCGAACGTCCCTCTTCTTCACACACTTGTTTGCTCACCTCTGTCTGTGTCGATCTCCTGCCTCTCTTTCGCTCACTTGGCATTTCGCCTGACATATCTCACTTTTCTGCTCTGAGTAATGCATATATTCTGCATGCTCCCCTATCGTCCCATCTCGCCGCCATGCGGGAGGGGCAGAGGGTTCCTATCTCTTTTTCTCTCTCTCTCTCTCTCTCTCTCTCTTTTTCTCTCTCTCTCTCTCTCTCTCTCTCTCTCTCTGTTTTCTCCATCTCTCTCGCGTTCTTTCTCTCTTGTTCTCTCTCTCTCTCTCTCTCTCTCTTTCTCTCTCGCCCAAACTCTGCATACACAAGATGGGTGGGGGGAAATGGTGAAGGCAGTGGTTGCTCTCTCACTCTCTCTCTCTCGCTCTCACTCTCTTTTTCTCTCTCATTGTACACGCAACATACAATTGGCATTGGGAGGAAACGCTGGCACCCCTCACACCCTCCAAGCACAATGCAGAGGAGGAAATCGGAGGGGGGATGTCTCTCTCTCTCTCTCTCTGTCTCTATCCCTTTCTCCGCGCAGACAACGCAAAGAGCAAACTAGAAGGGGGGGTAATGGCTGGTATCTTATGGTAGGGGAAGGCGGCTACTCTCTTCTACACCCTTACAGTCCCCACAAACACAAACACACACACATACACGCAACACAGGGGAGCAGCGGTTACAAACCCACCCTCCACGCACACGCACGTGGGGGCGGGGATAGACAGCGGGGGTGGTTGTTCTCTCTCTCTCTCTCTCTCTGTCACTCTCTCTCTCTCTCTCTCTCTCTCTCTCTCTCTCTCTCTCTCTCTCTCTCTCTCTGTATTTGATGTGTTCTCTGTCTCTCTCTCTCTCTCTCTCTTCCCCCCCCCCCTCGCTCATGAATAGGTCCGTGTGTATGCGACCTACAGGATTATCAACATAGGTATGCCTGCACATACATATATATCTATGTATGCAAGTATGAAGACCCATGTCTACTTCCCCCTACACCATCTATCTTTCCATCTACCATGTTGTAACACAGTCACACATGGTGTACATATAGCCATGTATACATAGACCCTCACATACAGGTAGTTCCCCCTCACCAATATGTACAGATGGGTGTGTATGTGTAGGCTGGTATATATATGGATTAAAAGACGAAGAAACATATGTATGCCAGCATGCCTTTGCATCTCCAAATGAGGACCGTTTTGTACACACATATAGTTACATGTCCAGCCACCCATCCTACCATCAAGATACAAAACAATAGAGCAATATATACACCGACCATGTATACATACACTGGCCGATCAAGTCAATACCAATACCATAACTACATATATGACCCCTCGGTTCTCAGAACTAGATGTGTACAAGTGTACCCTAGACGTATGAATATACCCATCTACCAGCTCAGCCGTCGATAGATAGATAGATAGATAGATATATGTATATATACACGTGTCTATATGCGGTGACCCATGTACTCATATATCTACGTATACTATAAATAGTAATACAAATGTATAAATGACTACATCCAGCTACATCTATATTTACCCATCCCTCCCTATAGATGCGTATATGTCTGCCCATATGTCTGTACATATTCCGATGTAACTATGTATGCATACATAGATACACACATATATGTGGTATAAATATAAATAGGTTGGCCCGTGTAACCCGCACAATAGAAATCAGGCGTACATCGCCCACAAACAGAATGCAAATGCACATCGCACACGATGGAAATCAAGATGCAAACCCCCACAGGAGTCCGATTGTAAAGTTACACGCGGGACACCACTGCTTACCCAAAATGTCCACACAAAAAATCGGAGGACCCCCACCCCATTGAAAGAAGACTCGAATTGTAATCCGTGCAAGTGGGCCAAAGATATAAATCCACCACCGAACGAACTGCATTGCAAAGCCGCACAAAAAGTGTCCATGTGGTAGACCGCGCGCTAAAAATAAAGTTGCAAATCGCCCACAAAAAGTGATTGTAAAGGCGCACAGACATATCTAATGTGTAACGCGCACACGAAGATTCAGCTTGTACACCGACCACAACCGAAATTCCAGTATAAGGCTGCACACCAGGATGTCTCTTGTCACCCACGCAATACGAATGAATGTCAAACGCCCACAAGAGCAGTCCTAGTATACAGCCATACAGCAGAAATTCACCGGTATTTCGCCCAACGACAATCGAATTGCAAACCGCTCACACAAGGAACCCAAATGTAAAGACGCGTACAACATTCCATGTGTAACACACGTAAGAAAACACAATTCGCATGTGGCCCACAGATAAAACCCGATTGCAGATCCACCAGGTAATGTATGTGCAATTCGCGCAGTGATCATCAAATTGTGAAATCTCCCACAACATGAATCCCATGTGAGTGCAGAGCCAGACAAAGACTCTTTGCACTCAACACAACATACACCAAGCTGTGAATCGCCCACATCAGAAGCTCCATTGCAAAGCCACACAAAGAAAATGCATTCGCAATCCACGCAATGGTAATCAATTGTAAGTAAACCGCTCACAACAGGAACCCGGCTGTAGGGCAAAACAAAAGGTTTTGATGTGGAACCCACACAACGGACATCAATGTGTAAATCGCATACAAGGGGCTTCCTATTGTAAAACCGCACAAAAAAAACACACACACACAATAACGTTTCCCCAAGAAGGACTAATATGCAAGTCGCCTACAAAGAGATGCCCAGTAAAAGGGAGCCCGAAGAAAGCTTGGGAGAAGCCCCCCCGCCCCCCCCCCCCCCCCAACAAAAATCACAACAACAAAAAGCAAAAACTATATAATAAAAAAATGCCCCCTACCACCCCCCCTCCACCCACGCCAGGAAAAAATACAAACAAAATGTGGTGTAGTTACTATTCCGTTGTTTAGGGGTTTAAGTTCGCCTGTTCCCACACGTTCCCTGGCTCACTTTCAAGCGAAATCCGTGTGTGGGCGATTTGCAGTTTGACTCCTACTGTGGATTACATCGAACATGTTGCGCTGCTGTACAATCTAATGAATGCCCTTTGTTGGCGAGTTGCACAATGACTTCTCTTGTTTCGATTACAAATACACTTATGTTTGTCTGGCTCTGCAATATGATCCCTTTCGTGAGCGCTTAGTTATTTGCGTTCCAGATCTAGACTATCAATAATTGGCTTCTGTGGTTTTACAATCAGGTCCTCTGGTAAGCGACGTACAAATTGATTACGTTGTGCGTATTACACAAAGAATCCATGTGTCTGGCTTTACCATGACATTCCTTTGCCGAACAAGTTTACACTGAACTTCGAATGTTGAATTTGCAACGCAACACACTTTTCGGTCTGCGGGGCGAGAGCGAACCTCTTCCGATAAAAGCTAGGCGGGCTACGCACAGCTCTAATTGGGGAGACAGGGCACAGGCGGGCGGGGCCTCAGGCGGCCGGAGAGGGCGGAGCCTAGGGTGGAAAGCGCAACGCAACACACAGCGACACAACAAAGCAAATCAGAACATAAGCACGGGAACGCCGAGAAAGACAATCGCCCCCCCTCCAAAGAAGCCAAAATCCTGCAAACAGATTCGAACATCAATGATGTTTTTACCGTTTCAAGATTGCCCCGAGATGGCCCAAAAGAGCCCCAAGAGGAGTCAAAACGGCCCCCCAGGCGGCCCCAAGAGCGCCCAAGAGCGCCCCAGGAGGGGCTCAAGAGGGCCCCAAGAGGCAATTTCTGAGGGCCCCAGAGGGAGGACCTAGATAAAGGACCCTCCATTTTATCGATGGTTACAAAATGGCTCCAAGAGGCCCTACAGGCCCCCCCAAGAGGGCCCCAAGAGAGCCCCAGAAGAAGGACTCCAAGAGGGCCCCAAGACGCCCCCAAGAGCGCCCAACAGCGCCCCAAGAGCGGCCTACAGGGCCCCTAGTGGCGGTTTGCCTCCTCCTCCTCTTCTTCCTCCTCATCATCCTCCTCCTCCCCTTGACCCCCCCGCGGGCCCCAGGGATGGCCCGAAGAGGCCCTCCAAGGCCCCACCCCCCTTACTCGCAGAGATCTCTCTGCTCATCCTGGTTGCCCGCGTTGTTTCACTATGTGTGTCTCGTCGTCCCTTTTCCCGTCAGCTCTCATGGGCAGGATTTCTGAATGGGCTGGTGGGGACACGTGAAGCGTGATTGTGGCCCTGATAGCGACTGATCTGCGGCCAGGTGGTCGTTGATCTCTTGTATCGATCCCCCGCACTGCGCTTGTTTTCCGTTGCATGTTTGCAGCTGCTCTTGCGTTTTGATTGAATGCACGCGGTGTTCCTCCCTGGTGCTTGTGCAGCAGCGGCCATGGCAGCAGCGACGAGGACGAGAGTAGACGCAGGACCGCAGCCGCCATTGCCTGAGGATTCCTGATGCCCCAGACACGCCTACCCAGACTGCTGCCCTCCACACAGGACGTCCGACTTCGTGGCTTCTTCGGCACGCGGGCCACCGAGCCCTCAGCCCCTGCCTGGGGATTGCGCCCCTTCTGCGGCCCCGAAGCCAGGGCCAGAGCCCCGCGGCGGCCCCCGAAGGCAGCAGATTGTCTGAGAACCCCCGCCCTGCTCCTGTGGCGTCAAGACGTCGGAGGCGGAGGAGGAGGAGGAGAAGGGAGGAGGAGGAGGAGGAGGAGAAGGGAGGAGGAGGAGGAGGAGAAGGGGAGAGGAGGAGGAGGAGAGAGGAGGAGGAGGAGGAGGAGGAGGAGGAGGAGGGGAGGAGGAGGGAGGAGGAGGAGGGAGGAGGGGAAGAGGGAGTGAGGAGGAGGGAGGAGGAGGAGGGAGGAGGAGGAGGAGGAGGAGGAGGAGGAGGATGGAGGAGGAGGAGGAGGAGGAGAGGAGGAGGAGGAGGAGGAGGAGGAGGAGGAGGAGGAGGGAGGAGGAGGAGGAGGAGGAGGAGGAGGAGGAGGAGGAGGAGGCCGCGCCCGCCGCACCGCGGCCCGACCCCATATATGCCCGAGCCCCTGGCGCACGCGGAGTGTGGCGGGGGCGGGGGGCGGAGCTGGAGATGCGGGAGGAGGGAGAAGCCGAGGACCCAGACCCCCTCGGGTCGTGAAAAAATCACGACGGGAGGTTTTGCACGATTTTCGGCCCCTGGGGGCCCTTACCGGCCCTCGGGACCGTCAAAAAACGACTCGGGATGAAAAACCGGTCCCGGGGAATGGGTCCGGACCTCTGGGGGTCGCGTCATGAAAAAATCATGACGTCGGGGGTCTGGGGAGGGAGAGCGGCGGATGGGAGGAGGTCGACGGGGCGGGGAGGGGGAGGCAGACACGGGCGGAGGGAACGCGGAGGGGGGACACGACGACAGCGACGGCGACTCGGACGACACAGACGGGGACGCTGACGACGACAGGGCGCCGCACGGCGCCCCGTGAATCCCACCAGCAGTCTGGGCGCGAGTGGTCTAGCCAGCTCGTTCTGCAAACCCCCGTTCCCCTCCCCCTACCACCCACCCCTGGGTCTGGAGGGGAGGGGTTGGAGCGCCCAAGATGGACCAAGACGGCTCCAAGATGGCCCCAGAGAGCCCCAAGATGGCCTCCAAGATTGCTCAAGATAGCCCAAGATGGTGCAAGATAACTAGCTTCCAACATGCCTCCAAGAGTCTCCACGACTGGCCCGGGACGGTTTCGAGCGCCCTCCCACCCACGCAAGAAGGCCCCCCAGAGGCCAAAACCTTCCAAAGGCTGGGGAAAAACAATGAGTTGTGTTGTCTCGCTAGATTTCTTTCGATGGGTTCTTGAGGCCTCCAGATGGTTGACCTAGGAGGACCCCAACAGGAGCCCAAGACAGTCCCGACAGCGCCCAAGACCGCCCGAAGAGCGCCCCAAGAGGGTCCCAAGGGGCTCTTCTGAGGGCTCCGACGGGAGGAGCGTACTTAGGAGCTTCCCCCCTTTTTACCGATAGCTTCCAAGATGGCCCAGGAGGGCCCCCAAGTCTCCCACGAGAGGCTCAAGAGACCCCCACGAGGGTGGTCTCAAGAGGGACCTCGGAAACCGCTAAGAACGCTCCAGGAACGCGGCAAATTTCTTCAAAAATGGCCAGAAGATGGAACCAAGGCGGCCGCCTGCTGCTACACATCCCTGATCGGGGCAACTGGCCTATTGACTGTCTTGGGATGGACTGGTGGGAATACTCAGGAATCACAATCTGGGAGGGATCCGCACAGGCAGCCGCCCTGCTCCTCCTCCCCCTCCTCCCCATCACCCTCTTCCCCCTCCTCCTTCCCCTCCTCCATCACGACCATCAGCCTCCTCTCTTGTCCCCCTCCTCCTTCCCCTCCCCCTCCTCCCCATCACCCTCCCCCCCCCTTTTCCCCTCCTCCACCATGACCATCTTCCCCCTCTGGGGAGACCTCAAGATGCCGACATCGCCACTCCTTGGACCTCTCCCGGGGGTGCGGTCCGGCCAGAATGTCGAGGCGAATCCCGTCGTGGCGACGAGGGCCCCCCGGGAAGCCTCAGAATGCGAAGACGAGGACGTCCGTTCCCCGCGCACGTGTCGGCTTCGGGCGTGCATGTCTCACCCAAGGCCGACCCCAAAATGCTCCTCGAAAGGGCCCTGCAAGACGCACACGCCCGAGCGACACCCAGGGAAAGGGCAGCGGCGTCGGTACCTTTTCCTCCCCTAGCCCTCCCCCTGGAGGACTCGAAATCGTCACCAACACCGCACGGGGTTGCCTCCATTGGGAGAAGATGATTCTAGATTTCGGTGATGGTGGTAATACGTCGGCCACCTGGAAGCCCGAAGATGACCACCACCACCGAGATCGGGAGCACCTTCCCTCGGTGGAGGCACACCGCCGACATCGGTGCTGGTGTCAAGGTCTCGGCCTCCGACCCCCGCTTCGTCCAGCAGGCGCCGCGCGGCGCGCCGTAGATCACCATCTGGGAGAGGTCCACGCAGGCGGCCGCGTGCGCAGCGCGCGCGGTGGGCGCCGCCCCCTGCGGCGGGGCGGCGCGGCCCCGAGCGGGGCTGGACGGAAGCCGAGGGGCCGGCCGACTTCCGTGATCTCTCGGGCTCCACCCGCTTGGCGTAGAGAGGCGGGCGAAGCAGACTCCGGGGAGGAAAGGGTGCCCACACCGCTACCGTTCCCTCGCTTTCGCCTTTGTGGGCCTGCTGGGAGGCCCTCGTCGCCACGGCCGGATTCGCCTCGGGCTCCTGGTCAGAACGCACGCCAGGAGAGGTCAGGGGAGTGGCGATGTCAGTAGCTTTTGGTTTCCCCTCATGCGGTCAAGAACGTCTGCTTAGAGTATCGGGCTCCGAGGTTCGAGGTTCGAGATTTTCGGGCAAGGCGGGAGTGGGAAAACCTGGGAGGGAGTAGGGAGGGAAGCGCAAGGGGGTACGGGGCCCCAGACGCCGCCCAAAGCACCCAGAGAGAGTTTGAAGAGGGCCTCTAGGCCGCAAAACACAGCGTTCGCCCACCTACCCACCCCCTCCTCTTTGGCCAGTGGCATCGGCATGACTCCATGAAGGTCCAGCGGCCCCCGAATGGCCCCCAAGAGGACCCCAACTAAAAGAACCCAGAAGAGGGCCCCGAAGACGGCCCAAAGAGAGCCCAGGACACCCCCAAACGATGGCGCCAAGAGGCCCCGAAAGGCTCCCGTCGTGCCCTGGGCTCGCCATGTTTGGAGGCTGCTTGGGCTGATCCCTCGCCGGTGTGACTGGCGTCCCCATCTTTATTGCCCTGGTACTCCTGTAACTCTCATCGCACGGCAGCTCGATTAGCACTTGTCTAAGGGTGGGCTGGTGGCGACACGCTGGGCGTGTACAGTGGATGGACGGTAGACGGCCAGAATAAAAGCGGACGAGAGTGCCAAGAGGAGAAACGACAGCAGTGGCCGCCAAGGGTTCAGGGCAATACTGCAGGCGGCGGCGGGGGCATGGGGCATAATCGCCTTGGGTGCCGCGCAAATGCTGCCCACCGATGTGGGCCGCTCTGCGAATGCGTGCCTCACATCACTCCGCACCATCTTGCAGAAGTTTCCCAGATTGGCCTGTGTCCAAGGGCGCAGACAGGAAATGTGTCCCAGTGATTGCGGTGGCCTCCACCGTCCCAAACCATCCTTCAGAGGCTCCCGATACAATCACACACCGACGAGATACAGTCAGAACTCATAGTAGAGACGCACGGATGTCCTTAGAGTAGCCTTGCGTCCTTTCCTCTGCGTCCCGTCCTCCGCGGTTCTCCCAGGCCGGCCCTTCAGGGTGTTGGCAGCCCGCCGCCCAAAGAGTGCCAACTTCGGCGTCCAAGGCTCTTGCGTCCTTACCGCCCGTCCTTATCATAGAATTGACTTAGAGGAAAGAGAACTATGCACATACACCGATTCTGGCCAGGCCCATCCTGAGCCCAGGATCGGTGCATACGCCCTCTCACCTTGGCCAGGAAGGTATATGCACCGATCCTGGGTCAAGGACGGGCGTTGTCAGGATCGGTGCATGTGCATAGTTCTCTTCGCCCGACTTATCATAGAATTGGCTGTAGTATGCAATGGGGCTGGGGTGACACCAACCGGCAAGCAAAGATTGCGAAGCTCCGTCATCCGGGAGCGTCACAGGCCAAGCAAGACCGCCGACCCTTCGGCGTGCGCGAGACGCCGTCGCCGTCTTCATCGTCGCCGTCGTCGCCGCCAGTCCCAAGAAACTTAAGGAACGAAGAAAGAAAAGCAAAGTCATAGTCAAGTCGATTCCCTTCACGTCTTCCCCCTCCCCAGACCTGGGGGGGGGGGGTACGAGGGGGGACGGGGGGGGCCCCGGTCAGACTGTTTCCCCCGGGGTCCCGGCGGGTGGCCCCGCCTGTGCACAAGGGGAGACAGGGAGGAGCCCCCCCTGTGGGAGGGAGCTGGCCCCGGCCCCGAGCCCCTGCCCTGGCCCCGAGCCCGGCCCCCAGCCTCGGCCCCCAGCCTCTGGCCCTGGCCTCGGCCCCCGGCTCCCAGGAGGGGCCCCTGGCCCCGGCCCCTGGCCCCCGGCCCCGGCCCCCAGCCCTGGCCCCAGCCCTGGCCCTGGCCCCCGAGCCCGGCCCCAGGCCTGGTCCCAGCCTCAGCCCTGGCCCCGGGGTCACGGGGAAGGTCCCGCCTTCATATAAGAAGGGTCGACGGCACCGGCCGTGAGGCCTTCAGAATATGGCCATCGGGAACCAGCGACACACGATAGCACACACACACACACATTAGGAACAACGCGGGGCAACAATGCCCCAGAGCAGGGGGAGAACAGGCCTTAGAAATATCCAAAACCCCGTCGATTCACAAAACCCATGGCTTCGCATGTGCATTTATATATATATATATATATATATATATATATATACACATATATACACATACATATATGTGTATGAAGACAGCCGCCCCCCCCAGCACCCACTGATCGTCTTCGGTTATTTTGACTGTGGTATTATCTCCTCTTTGTCTCCATTCGTTCCCGCATTTCTTCATCCTCCTCCTCCTTCTTCTCCTTATCCTTCTCCCCTCCTCCTCCTCCTCCTTCCTCCTCCTCGTCCTCCTCCTCCTCCTGTTGCTCCTCCTCCTCCTCCTCCTCTTCATCATCCTCTTCATCATCCTCTTCATCATCATCATCATCATCATCATCATCATCATCATCATCATCATCATCATCATCATCATCATCATCATCATCATCATCATCATCATCATCATCATCATCATCCTCTTCCTATTCCGATGAGGTAGAAAGACAAAGAGCCTGCAAAAAGACAGAGAGAGACATACAGAGAGACTCGAGGGAGCAGCGATCCCTTTGAGATTACATGTTTTGCGAAGTAAGGGGGCGCCAACCCTGTGATTTCACTTGGATGCTTGGGATCTCTGGTATGAGACTCCCAGAAAACATGTAGTGTCATTCGGATGTGTGCCATGTTAGGGGATTTCTGCAGTTCAGAGCTCTGCAAGGCTGCTACGCGGATGTTCATGGTCCCCGAAATCGAATGAACCCAAATCGAATCACATGGTTTCTGGGGTTTTCATCCCAGTGACAACGAGGAAACATATACAGCATTCAAAAACAAGCGCGAAAACACACACACACACACACACACACAAAAACAAAAAAATGTGAGGTCACAGGGTTTGGTGCCCCCTTACTTCGAAACCTGGCTATTTCACAGGGATCGCTGTTCCCTCAGTCTCTTGTTTGTTGTTGTCTCTCTCTCTATCTCTTTCTCTCTCTCTCTCTCTCTTTTTCTATCCCTTTCTATCAAGCTCTGTATGCTCCTCTGCCGGTGAGGCAGATGGGCAGAAAGCAATAGAGAGACAGAGGGAGAGAGAGAGAGAGGGAGACTCGAGGGAGCAGCGTGTTTCCTGTGACATCACATGGTTTGCGAAGGAAAGGAGCAGCAAACCCAGTGATTTCACTACGATGTTTGGGCTTTCTGATATGAGAATACAAGAAAATCGATAATTTCATTTGGATGTTTGCAAGTTGGGGGGTGTCTGTGACTTCTGGGGGTCTGAGCTCTGGAGGGCTGCAGCGTGAATGTTCGTCGAAGAATGGGCAGTAAATACAAAAAAAAAAAAAACTAATGTAACCGCAAGGTTTCTGGCATTCTCAATCCAGCAACCCAAAATCTCATACCAGAACAGAAAGAGAGAGAGAGAGAGAAAGAAAGAAAGAAAGAAAGAGAGAGACAGACCGACAGAGAGAGTAGCGACCCCAGTGAAATCACATTATTTGTAAAATCCGCCGACCCTGTCGGCGTGTGGAAGACGCATCCCGGTGTCGTCGTCTTGCGTGGATCACCGTCGTCGTCGTCGTCGTCGTCGTCGTCTCCGTCGTGTCCTCGTCGTCTCCGTCTCCGTTGTCCCTCGTCGTCTTCGTCGTTCCCCGTCTCCTTGAGCGCGCGAGCCAAAGCGACATTGAGCAACGTCGTAGTTGAGTCGTGGCGAAGCCCCTCCCTACCCTCCCCGCCGGGAGGGGGGGGGGGGGGGTCGCCGGGGGGGGTCCCCGGGGGGGGTCGCCACCCAGATACGCATCCTCCCCGGGGGGTCCCGGAGCTCAGAAAAGCTTCAAGACGAGCCAAGAGCGACAGAAGACACCCCCAAAAGGGTACAAGAGGGCCTCGACTCGACGAACGATGGCCCCAAGACGCCCAAGACGGCCCGAAGACGGCCCAAGAGGCCCTCAAGACGCTCCAAGAGAGCCCCAAGAGCACACCCAAGAGGGCCCCAGGCGCCAAAATCGTCAATTTTACATCGGTTTTTGAATGATTTTGGCCTTCTCGCCTTTTCGGCTTTCCGACACTCCAAGACGGCCCAAGAGGCCCCCAAGAGGCCCCCAAGAGCGCCCCAAGAGGCCTACAAGAGGGCCCCAAGACGGCCCAGGAAGGCCCCAGGACAGCCTCAGAGGCGCCCAAGACGGCCCAATAGGGCCCCAAGACGGGCCCAAGAAACGGCCAAGAGGGGGACGAGGAACCGAGAATTCGAGACTTCCGCCCTAAGAGGCCCCCGGGAAGCCCCAAGAGGCCCCCAAAAGGCCCCAAGAGGCCCCCGAGCGGCGCCAAGACGCCCCCAAGATGCGCCGAAGACGGCCTCCGGAAGCCCCAAGAGGCCCAAAAGAGGCCCCAAGAGGCCCCACAACGGCCCCCAAGAGGCTTCAAGTTGCCTTCCAGACGCCCCCGAGAGGTCAACCACGAGATCCCAACCAACATCCATAAGGCCTCCTCCTCCTCCCCCTTCACCCTTCCTCCTCATACTCCCTTCCGCCTCCTCCTCCTCCTCCTCCTCCTCCTGCCCCCCCCCTCGTGTTGTCTTTCGTCATCTTCAGGGTCGGCGGCAACGGCCGTAAGGCCTTCGCAATAAGGGGGCACCAGACCCTGTGATGTCACTGGGAGGCTTGGGATTTCCGAATGTGAATCCCAGAAACCCTGCGATGTCAGTTGGATGGTTAGGAGTTTGGGGATTTCTGGGGTTCTGGAGGGCTGCAGCGTGGATGTTCGTGGGAGGATGCGAAACCCCAAAAAGACTCATAAACCCAAAAGGCATCGCATGGTTTCAGGGAGTCGCATAGCAACAAATCCAAAACGTCGCAGTGAAATCACAGGGTTTGGCGCCCCGTTACTTCGCAAACCTGGCAAGTTCCCAAGGAGCCCTGCTCCCTTTGGCCTCCTCTCTCTCTCTCTCTCTCTCTCTCTATATATATATATATATATATATATGTGTATCTTTTATCTCTCGCTCTCTCTCTCTCTCTCTCTCTCTCCTCTCTGTCTCTCTGCCTCATCGGAGGAGGAAGGCGAGGAGGAGGAGGAAACGAGCGCAAAGAATGGGGGGGGGAGGAGCAGCAGCAGCAGCAGCAGCAGCAGGAGGGTCCGCAGTAGCAGGAGGGGGGGGAAGAGAAGTAACAGGCAGAGGAGGATCCGAGGAGGAGAACACATAACAGGAAGAATAAGAGAAGAGCAGGAGACGAACGGAGAGGAAGAGGAGAGAAGAACACCGTCATAAAAAGAGAAGAAGACGATCCGCGGGTTCTGGGAGGGGCTGCGCTATTACTAATAGATGTATGCGGAGTGTTGTACGCCTTATACAGCTCGGCGGAGAAGGAAAAGGTATCTGGGCGAAGAGCAGGAGAGGTGGGCGATGGGCAGGGTTCGGCGCGCTCGCTTAAGAGCAAGAGCGGTTGCTAAACGATTGTGCAAGAGCCTGAGACCATAGCTTCACTCCAAGAAACGGAATGCTCTGCCTCTCCTGCCCCTCTACCCATGGATCAGGATGCTGTTCCTCTCCCTTGCCTACACCTCCGACCTCATCCCCGCTCCATCCCTCTTGTTCGTCCTTCCATCTGCGCCCTCATCATCGCACGTTCGAAGGGCGCATCCAGCAATGGAAGAGGGAAGCGCTGGTGTCCTCTGCAGTTATCTTCACCCATGTGTCCGTATTGGTATCGAGACTGTACGCGTCCGCGGTAATGGTGTAGCGGCCTGCATGGCCAAAGGCCGTCGGCACTGGCAGCGAAGCCGCTCGCAAGGCGCAAGAAGATGACAGCGGTTACCGCGGGAGACTGGAAAGGCCAGGGGCCGTGGCAGCATACAGGCATCGCCGTGGAGTTGTCCTCCTTTTTCTCCTCTTCTGGTCATCCGCCGCCTCATACTCCAGATATCTCTGAAGTTTCAAACACGTCGATCCTCGACCCTTGCCCTCCCCCATTCTCTTCTTGTCGTCGTCCTCTGCCAACCTCCCCCTCGTTGGGCATGCCCATTTGAACCCTACCCCTGAAGGTCAAATTTCTGCAACCCTGGCGGGACTCAGAGTCTGAAGCACGCCTGCAGCCAACTGAATCTGAAGAGGGGATGCCTGCGCCAATTGAGCCCGCATGGAGCACGGTTCGCCAGTGGTCACAGACCTCCTCCTCCTCCTCCTCCTCCCCCTCCTCCTCCTTCTCCCCCTCCCCCTCCTCCTCCTCATCCCAACCATCATCCCCATCCTCATCCAAATCACCCATCCCTCCCCGCACTCGCTCTGCGACTTTCCCGGTCCTCCTCCTCAGCCTCCGTCTCCTCCTTAGCCACATCGCACATCCCCCCATTCACCTCCTCATGCTCCTCATACTCTTACTCATACTATTACTACTACGGTGACTGCTACTACTACTACTACTACTACTACTACTACTACTACTACTACTACTACTACTACTACTACTACGTCTACGACTACTACTACTACTACTACTACTACTACGGCTACGACTACGACTAGTACTACTACGAGTACTACTACTA
>CAUYUJ010000374.1:5000-70789 GCA_963575745.1 Prorocentrum cordatum | reverse complement strand
ACTAATACTACGACTACTGCTACTACTATACTACTACTACTACGACTACTACTACTTACATACTACTACTACTACTACGACTACTACTACTACCACTACTGCTACTGCTACTGCTACTGCTACTACTACTACTACTACTACTACTACTAATACTACCTACTACTACTCTTATTACGACTACTACTACTACTACTACTACTACTACTACTACTACTACTACTGCTACTACTACTTATAATTCAATTTCTATTTATACTTCTACTTATACTTCTACTTATACTTTCACTTCTACTTCTACGACGACTACTACTACTACTATTACTACTACTACTACTACTTCTACTACTTCTGCGACTACTACTACTACTACTACTACTACTACTACTACTACTACTACGATTACGATTGCTACGAATACTACTACTACTACTACTACTACTACTACTACTACTACTACTACTACTACTACTACTATAACTACTACTATAACTACTACTATAACTACTACTACTACTACTACTACTACTACTACTACTACTACTACTACTGCTACTACTACTACTGCTACTACTACTACTACTACTACTACTACTACTACTACTACTTCTACTACTACTACTACTACTACTACTACTACTACTACTACTACTATTACCCCTCCTCCTCTCGCTCCCCCCGCCTCCCCCATCCTCCTCCTCCTCCTCTTCATCCTCTTCTTTTTGATAATAAGATGATTATTCTTCCGATATGACTGTTATTATGTTTGGTATTCCATCGATGATTGCTAAAGAAAATTATCCCAGTGCGACCCTACCTAGGAGTTGGACCCTCTAGGAAAGCAACATTAGTAGGAGCGGTAAACGCCGTCCTCCTATATGCTGTGCTATGCTATGCTGCGCTATACTATGCTATGCTATTATGTGCTGTGCTATGCTATGCTATGCTATGCTATGCTGTGGAGCGGTAGCGCGGTCTATGCTATGCTGAGCTATGCTATGCTGAGCTATGCTATGCTATGCTTGGCTATGCTTGGCTATGCTATGCTATGTTGTGCTAATACTGCGCTGCGCTATGCTGCGCTGCGCTATGCTGCGCTGCGCTAAGCTAAGTTAAGGTAAGCTAAGCTATGCTAAGGTAAGCTAAGCTATGCTAAGCTAAGCTAAGCTAAGCTAAGCCAAGCCAAGCCAAGCTAAGCTAAGCTAAGCTTAGCTTAGCTAAGCTAAGCTAAGCTAAGCTGGGCGAACCCACGGGGCGTAATTGGGGGAACCGCGGGGCGGATACTGGGGGAACCGCCCGGGGCGGGCCCCACTGCCCGGCCCTCTAAGCATACCGAATAAGAACCCTTCTAGGCAGAGCCTAGGTAGGGAACATGCTGACTGTTAGTATTAGTAATATTAATACTAGAACCATCGAGCGCGCTTCGCGCTCGTTCAAGTTCTGGCTAGGATGGATGGTCGAACTCTCGCGGGCTTCCAAGAAATCCGAGGACGGCCCAAGTGGCTTTCAAAACTTCCTACGGTCCACCCACGGCGGCCTAAGACAGGCCCAAGAAACACGTCGGGGGTCCTTCTCTTCGCCGCGGCTGGACGTTGCCAGAGGGAGGGAAGTGAAGGGATTTCCTGGGGGAGAAGGGGGTGGATGAGGAGGAGGAGCAGGCAGGCTGCAGAGGAGGACAAGGAGGAGGAAAAGGCGGAGGAGGAAGAGGAGGCATAAATATGATATTTCCTTTGTTTGCAAGCGTAGCCAAGCTGCCAGGCGAACTTAGAAAACAAAAAAGTGTTGGAATCCTCTTTTTCCCCAACCATCCTGTGGTGTTGGGTCCTCGTTTTGAAGAGACGGCGCCCCGCGTTCCTCACCTCCTCCTCCTTCCCCCCCCTCCATCCTCCCATCATCATCATCATCATCATCATCATCATCATCATCATCATCATCATCATCATCATCATCATCATCATCATCATCATCATCATCATCATCATCATCATCATCATCATCATCATCATCATCATCATCATCATCATCATCATCATCATCATCATCATCATCATCATCATCATCATCACCACCGGTTTCGGCACACCCCTCACACGTTTCGTGGCCCCATAGGGAGCTCCACCGAAGGCCCCAGTGGCAGGGTCCGCATGCCTCCCCACCACCAATTTCGGCACACCCCTCACACGTTTCGTGGCCCCATAGGGAGCTCCACCGAAGGCCCCAGGGGCAGGGTTCGCATGGCGGCCCCGCCTCATTGTGGCGCACCCCTCACACGGTTCGTGGCCCCATAGTGAGCTCCACCGAAGGCCCCAGTGGCAGGGTTCGCATGGCGGCCCCGCCCCATATTGGCGCACCCCTCACACGGTTCGTGGCCCCGCAGGGACATAGGGAGCTCCACCGAAGGCCGCAGTGGCAGGGTTCGCAGCCTCCCCACCACCCATTTCGGCAACACCCCTCGCACGTTTCGTGGCCCATAGGGAGCTCCACCGAAGGCCCCAGTGGCAGGGTTCGCCATGCCTCCCCACCACCCATTTCGGCCACACCCCTCACACGTTCGTGGCCTCATAGGGAGCTCCACCGAAGGCCCCAGTGGCAAGGTACCGCATGCCTCCCACACCAACATTTTTGGCACACCCTCCACGCTTCGTGGCCCCATAGGGAGCTCCACCGAAGGCCCCAGTGGAACACCAGGGTCCGCATGCCTACCCACCACCCATTTCGGCACACCCCTCACACGTTTCGTGGCCCCATAGGGAGCTCCACCGAAGGCCCCAGTGGCAGGTTTCGCATGCCTCCCCACCACTCATTTCGGCACACCCCTCACACGTTTCGTGGCCCCATAGGGAGCTCCACCGAAGGCCCCAAGTGGCAGGGTTCGCGTGCCTCCCCACCGCCCATTTCGGCACACCCCTCACACGTTTCGTGGCCCCATAGGGAGCTCCACCGAAGGCCCCAGTGGCAGGGTCCGCATGCCTCCCCACCACCCATTTCGGCACACCCCTCACACGCTTCGTGGCCCCATAGGGGAGCTCCACCGAAGGCCCCAGTGGCAGGGTCCGCATGCCTCCCCAACACCCATTTCGGCACATCCCTCACACGTTTCGTGGCCCCATGAAGGCCCCAGTGGCATTTATGCCACGGCACATCCCTCACACGAACTGGGCCTCAGTGACTGTGTTCGCATGCGCCCCCACACCCATTTCGGCACACCCCTCACACGCTTCGTGGCACCATAGGGAGCTCCACCGAAGGCCCCAGTGGCTGCGTTCGCATGCCGCCCCCACACCAATTTCGGCACACCCCTCACACGTTTCGTGGCCCCACAGGGAGCTCCACCGAAGGTCCCAGTGGCTGCGTTCGCATGCCGCCCCCACACCAACTTCGGTGCACCCCTCACACGTTTCGTGGCCCCATAAGGAGCTCCACCGAAGGCCCCAGTGGCAACGTTCGCATGCCGCCCCCACACCCATTTCGGCACACCCCTCAAACGGTTCGTGGCCCCATAGGGAGATCCACCGAAGACGGTACTCACACCAGCATTACTCACAACTGCATATGGTTGGGTCCTTCGCCAGGCTAATTTTAATGCCCTTGGGGGCTCTTTGGGGGCTCCTTTGGGCCTCTTGGGGGCTTCTTGGGGACCTCTTGAGGCCTCCTAAAAGATCTCCTGTGGCGAAGATCTCGGGTTCTCGGTTCACGTTCCCGATCCTGGGCCTTGCTTGGGGCCATCTCAAGCTTCTGCCGTTTTGAAGCCGTCTTGGGACGCTTTTGAAACATATTGGGCCGTCTTGGGGCGATCCTCGGGGCCTTTCAGGGCGTCTTGCAATGTCGGGAAACGGAACAAGCGGAAACTGCTAACTTGCTCAACAACCTTAGGACAATCAATGTTGTTTGGCCTCTTCGAGCTCTCTTGGGAGGCATCTTGGAGGCCTCTTGGGCATCTTGGTGGCCTCTTGGGCCGTCTGGAGACCGTATTGGGCGTTTGGGGCCGTCCAATAGCCTTCGGTCCATCCCGCCACCGTTCCTGGCTTGTGGGTCAGATGCCTTCTGGACCTTCGTTTGGGTATCGTGGGCGGCCTCTCGGGGGTGTCGTTGTGGCCAATTTGGAAGCCACTTGAATCCGTTCAGGGGCCTTTGGGGGTCGCTTTTTGGATCTGTCGGGGGCCTCGTGGGGCCCCCTACGGGGCCTTGGGTTTTCTTGGGGCCTCTTGGGGCCTCCTGGGGGCCTCTGGGGCAGAAAAAAACAAAACTGACAGTTCGTGCTCCCTCTCTCGGGCCCATCTTGGGGCCGTCGTGGGACCCTCTTGGGACGTGTTGGAGCCCTCTTTTTTTTCCGCTGCAGATGCACCTTCCTTGACTTTGTCTTACTGGACAGACATAAAAATGGAGCGAAGCTGTCTCGCGACTAGCGAAACTTCAAGCTCAAATCGAAATGAGGGAAGCCCCGAAGTTCCCGTGAGCCTGCAGGAGGTTGGTCTCCTTCCTGCGCGCCGAGCGGATCAGTGCAGATCAGATACCTTATACAGATGCAGGGCTACAGGGGCGTCGGGGGGAAGGGGGGTCAGCAGGATGTACGGTTGTTCGTATGAGAGACCGCGCGAGAGAGAGGGAGAGAGAGAGGCACGCAACTTTGATCGCTGAGCTGGCGCAAAGCGATTGCGCACGTCAGGCGGAGAAGCATCTCAAAAAAGCATGCGGGACTCGGCAAGCCCTGTCTCCTCTGGTCCGGAGCTGCTGCCACAGGCGTGCTCGTTCACTTGCGCAGCAAATCTTGCTCGTCCTCCACGGGCGCTGGCCCATTGGACGCGCGGCTGCGGGAGACGCGGACGAGCGCACCCACAACGACGAGAGCGGACACCAACCCGAGCGGGACCGACACCGCCACGGACGTCCTGTCGAGCCTCGGAGTCGGCTCCGCCTCCTCGGCGGCATCGTACAAGCGAAGCTTCGTTGGGCAAATGTCCGTGCTGGCGGCGCCATCGCAGTCGGGGCACTCGGCAACGAGGATGTCCTTCGGAGAATTCGCGGACGCCGCCGCGTTATTGTTGGAGCCGAAGCCTGCCTTGTTCTCCTCGCAGTAATGCCTGAACCTCTCAAGGCAGGTCATGCCCTGGCAAGTGACAGTGTACGAGGCCTTGATGCAGACGATGCGGTACTCAGAGCTTTCCTCATTAAAATTCGTATTTCCAGGCTGCACGTATTGGTACGTGTTAGTACCAAAGTCGCCCCTGGAGCACCCCCACGGTGCGTTACTCGCTGGTGTGCTTGCAAACTGGCCACCCTGAATCGAGACAAAGTTCTTGCATTGAGCCTCTGTTACATCTTTCCACGTGCCTGCTGGATCTACCTCATGGCACCTCGGATTCACTCCGCCGTTTGGATTTGGCGCGACCTCTTTGTAGTCCGATGCCTCTTGCGCGCCAACGGTAATCAACAAGCCCGCGAGCGAAAGAGCTCTCGCAATGAAGGCCATGGTTGCGCGAAAAGGAATGGCGCGAGGAGGTAAAGCAGGAGATCTAAAATGAAGCAAATAGCTTCAACGAAAACGTAGCTTTGAACTAAGATGGCTTGACCCGGAGTGGCTTGAGCCAAAATGGTTACGGAAACGTTGTGGTATCGTCCGCACGAGTGCCCAGCTCATGCTGCGCTGCAGAGGGGCCACGTCGGCACGCGCTTGAGAAGCATGGCTCAACGGACTCAGGAGATGCTACGGCTGGAAAATTTGCTAGAAGAATGTTCCCTTTGGACGCCCGAAATGGGTACGGAAAACATGGGTACAATGCCCAACAACAAATGCTGTCCCAAACCATCAGCGGCCGCTGTTGGGCAGGCGGCCTTCTGTCTCAAATGTTCACAGGCCGCGGCGACACCGACAGCGAGTCCTGTTCAAAATGGACAGGAACCGCTATTGGGCATTGTGCACATTCTTTCCGTACCCATTTCGGGCGTCCAGATCCCTGACCTCAGGACCTTGTTCGACGATCATCCCGAGAAAGACCCTGTTTGCTGTTGCCAGAAGCCCGACGCCTCGAAGGCCGCCCCCCTCGCGCTACACCCAAGTCTGCGCGCCGCCAGCAGCAGCGAGTGCTGCCAGCCATCGGCAGCGGCTGCCACTGGGCAGACGACGTCTGCAATGAGGCGCACCGAGCTCGACTCGAAACAGACAGCGAAGCAGGTCCAGAATTACGCTGCAAGTGTTGCAAGACGGAGGCAGGATGAAAACAGCATCAGATCAAGAATGTCTGAGAGCCCGAGGGCCCTGAGGATGCGTCGGGCGCCCAGCTTGCTTGTCCTGGACGGTTCGGCTAAGTGCACGAGCCTCCACGGCCTCTAGCCGGCTGGGTGGGCCAGTGCCTCGGTGAACGACAGAGGTGAGGCTCAGCGCGCAGCTCACGGACCAGTACCCCTGAGCGCGTCCCCCGAGAACTCCCTACAGCCTGGGGAAGCTACGCTGGGAGTCTCTTTAGATGCCTTTGGGGGACGTTCTTGGATAGAGGGCTCCTTGGGGTTTCAGGGGGTGGGGTCTCTTTGGTTTTTGGTGGGGGTCTCCTGGTGGTCTCTCTGGGGACGTCTTTGGCGCGCCTCGGGGGCCTTCCCGGGGCTCTTAGCGTTTGGGCTCGAAATGTCGAACGGGGTCGGCGTGAGGGATGCTGGGTGAGGACGGCGGAGGGGAGATGAGGCTGAGGGAGGGGGGAGATGGAAACGCGTGAGGGAGGCAGAGAGAGGAAGGCGTGAAGGAGAGACGAGGAAGAGGGAGGCGGGAAAATGACGCAGCGGGGAGGAGGGAGGGTGAGAGGAAGGAAAGGGATGTTGCACGGGATACGCAGAAACACCAACAACAGATGATAGACAGCAATGAGAACGGACAACGAGGGATGGGTGAAACAGGCACGCACCTGGGGTACGCCAACACCTGAGACAGGAGGGAACGAGGGGGATGGGCACACTTGAAAAACAAGGATTTGAGGGAATGTATGTTTTTTAAGTTGCCTCGGAGACCCAGAGGCACCCAATATATTCCCCCAAGATCTGCAAGTAAACTCTCGCTAGGCCAACACCATTGCACAAACGAAGGTCACTTACGATCAGACTGTTCTCGCATGTCCGCCTTCGACACGCCTCCGCGGCTTGCGCATGGGACCCTAGAGAGCTCCTAGATGCCCCCAAGATCCGTTCCAAGCGGCTCTTGGGAACATCTTGGAGCTCTCCTGGGGGCGCCTTGGGAGCTCTTGAGGGCCTCTCGGGGCCCTCTTCGGCGCTGGATGCCTCCGAGGCGGCTCCCGGGAGCTCGTTTGGGCCTGCTCGGAACGTTTCTCGGACCCTGGCCATCGCTCGGACGTCCATTTCCTGTGCTTTTTGGGTTTCGTGCGTGTTTTTTTCGCGAACTGATCAAGGATGCTCCTCGATGGTCCACGCCGAGGAAAAAACGCACACGTCCGAGCGATGCCAGGGGCCTCGATGCTGCCGCTTCGGGCGTCATAGGGGGCCTCGTGTGGCCTACCGGGGCCACGTCTCGCCGCTCGGGGCGCCTCCTGCGGCCCACGTGGAGCTCTCTTGGGGGACTTGCGCGAGCCTCGGAAGCGTGTGCGGGGCGGAGGCGCGAGAAAACGAAGAAACGGATGTTCCTTAATTCTTCAATGATCTTGGCATCTCGAAGGCTTCGACGGAGCGCTGAGGGGAATTTTGGAAGAATATTGGGGGGATCTTGAACGCTGTTGGGGGCTTCCAGAGCGGTGGGGGCACGCTCGGACAGATTTGGAACACCCTTGGGCTGTTTCGGGGGCGTCCTGGGCCTGCTTTCCCCGCTTTCCTAGAGCTCTCTTGGACGCCCGGGAGAGTGGTACGGGGGATTTGCCGGGAATGGTAGCGGAATTGGCGGAGCCCAGGGTTTTCAACAGAGCCCGGATTTATATGATATTGTAGATTTGTCCTTTACGTACGTCTATGCATGTATGTACACATATGCATTTGCGTTTACGTATACGTCTGCATCTGCATCCACAACTACATCTCCAACTGCATATACACCTATATACGCCTACATCTACATCTATATCTACATCTGCATCTACTCAACATCTACATCTACATCTGCATCGATATCCACAACTACATAACTATTTACATCTACATGTGCATTTACACACAATGTACATGTACATCTATATACACATACCCAGTCCACTTACATTTTTATGCATATATAGGTATAAATATATATATATATATATATACTAGAACCACGCGCGCGCTTCGCGCGCGCTTAGGTTCTAGCTAGGATCGTCACCGTCGTCATCATGAACATCACCATCGCCATCACTCCCCCCGCCAGGGCTAATGTACATCGTTTCTGGATGCTTCTGGCCGGAATACGAAAGGAGTTTCTGTAGTTAGAGTCTCTGGGGGAAGTCGCGGGGAAGCTTTTGTTGTATTTGGTGTTGCGTCGCCAGGAGGTCTGGGCTCCCTCCTCCTCGTGTTCCTACCTCCTCTCTGGACGTCCGATGTCGTGATGCTTTCTGTGCGCGGCCCCTGGACCTCTCGACGACTTCCTGGGGATGTGTTTTTTTTCATCCTGAGTCGTTTTCTGACGGTCCCGGGACCCTGCGAGGGGCCCCGGAGGCCGAAAATTGACCGAAACCGCCGTCGTGATTTTTCCAAGACGTCGGAGGTCCAGGTCGTGCTTCCCGCCTCCCCAGACCTCCGACGTCGTAATTCTTGCGACCTCGGGCCCAGGAATCGATTGGGAAAACGCACATGGGAAGGCAAGAAATGATGGACCCATCATTTCGTACCTGTGCCTTGATCAGTGGGACGGGCTTCGCACCGCCGCACATCACAAGACACGCTCGAGCGAATCCAGCCGTGGCGACGTCGGGGACTGCAGAAGGTCGCAAGGACACGGAATATGAAAGGAAGAAAGAGAAAGAGAGAGAAAGAGAGGGAGAGAGAGAGAGAGACAGACAGACAGAGAGCGAAGGAGAGAGAGAGAGAGAGAAAACAAAAAAAAAAAAATGGAGAGAGAGAGAGAGAGAAGAAGACAGAGAGAGAGATAGAGAGGCAGAGAGAGGAAATGGAGAGGAGGCGAGCTTGAGTCAACGAAAGTCGCAGGGAAGGGGGCAGGGGAAAGAAGGCCAGAGAGCGCTGAAGGATACAAATACTGGAACCCTCTTGGGATTTTTTGGGGGGCCTCGTCCGGCCGCTCGCTGGGAGTTTGACGTAGCTTCTTGGGAGCCTCTGAACCTGTCGGGGGCCTCCTGGAAGCAGGTTCGAAGCATTTGGGGGGCCGATTTGGGGCTTCTCGGGGCCTCCTTTGGGCCTCTTGGGGGTCTCCTGGGGCCTCTTGAGGGGCCTCCTTGGGGGCCTCCTGGCGGCCTCTTGGGGCGGAAGGCTCGAGCTTGCGGTTCGTGGTCCCCCTCTGGGCCCCCTCTTGGGCCCGTCTTGGGGCCCTCTTGGGCCATCTTGGGCGCCTCTTGGGCCGTCTTGGGGCCCTCTTGGGCTGTCCTGGGGCCCTCTTGGAAGCTTCTTGGGCCGTCTTGGGGCGGTCTTGGGCGCCTCTTGGGCCGTCCTGTAACGTCGGAAAGCCCAAAAGGCAACTTTGTTGAAAATGTACGTTTTACGAAGGGAATGGGCCAATTTTGCGTCTAGGGGCCCTCTTGGGACGCATGTTGGAGGCTTCTTGGGGCCTCTTGGGGGCGTCCTTGGACGTCTGGAGGCCATCTTCAGCATCTCGGAGCCCTCTTGGAGGCCTCTTGGAAGTTTCTTGGGCCGTCTTGAGCGTTTCCGGGGCCCTCTTGTCTGACCGGGGAGGCCTCCGGCAAGCCCCGACGAGCCTCCGGGCCCCCCGGAACCCACATTTGCGGTCGAGGTCCCGGCCCCGGGCCCCCGGACCCGGTCCCCCGTTATATGTATACTATTAGAACTAATATGAGAAATACTTACGCGGGACGAAAGATGTTCCTCTTGAGGTGAAAATGGCCATGAAGAGTTCGCGAAACAACGTCGGCCCCGCCGAACGGACGGCGACCGGACGAGCTGTTTGCAGCAACCAGTGGGGGGGAGGGATGTAGGTATTCATGTTGAATGGGGCCCGCTCGCGCGGGGAGTTGATGGGAGTGCGCGAGACGACGCAGGGCCCATCGTGGAAAGTTGATTACCGAACCCCCCTCCCCCATAGAATCTTAACACGGGCGGTTTGCGGGGTCCGCGGATCCGATTTCTTCTAGAAATTTAAAAAACAGGGTAGAAATCGGATCCGCCGTAACAAATGAGACTGGACACGGATCCAACGAATCCGAAATCGGATCCGTACGGACGGAAATCGGATCCACCGAAACAAACACCAAAGCCACATTTGGATCCGCGCGGGCTTCATGAGATCCGACGGCGGTTATCTCATACGGGTCTGCTGAAGACTTCACACTGTCGTTCCAGGCCCAAGAGGAAAAAACTTTCGTCCTGGGGATGAGCGTTTTGGCCCTCGGATTTGTTGATTACCACGTAGCCGACACACCACATCTCACAGGCAGTCCGTTGTCGGTTACCACACAGCCGACACCACATCTCACAGGCAATCCGTCGGGTGAGGAGACGCAGGGCCGAAACGCACTTCGGATTTGTTGGTTACCGCGTAGCCGACACACACAGCCGACACCACATCTCACAGGCAGTCCGTTGGGTGAGGAGACGCAGGGCCGAAACGCATGAGCGTTTTGGCCTTCGGATTTGTTGGTTACCACGTAGCCGACACACCACATCTCACAGGCAGTCCGTTGTCGGTTACCACACAGCCGACACCACATCTCACAGGCAGTCCGTCGGGTGAGGAGACGCAGTGCCGAAACGCACTTCGGATTTGTTGGTTACCGCGTAGCCGACACACACAGCCGACACCACATCTCACAGGCAGTCCGTTGGGTGAGGAGACGCAGGGCCGAAACGCATGAGCGTTTTGGCCTTCGGATTTGTTGGCTACCACGTAGCCGACACACCACATCTCACAGGCAGTCCGTTGTCGGTTACCACACAGCCGACACCACATCTCACAGGCAGTCCGTCGGGTGAGGAGACGCAGGGCCGAAACGCACTTCGGATTTGTCGGTTACCGCGTAGCCGACGCACACAGCCGACACCACATCTCACAAGCAGTCCGTTGGGTGAGGAGACGCAGGGCCGAAACGCATGAGCGTTTTGGCCTTCGGATTTGTTGGTTACCACGTAGCCGACACACCACATCTCACAGGCACTCCGTTGTCGGTTACCACACAGCCGACACCACATCTCACAGGCAGTCCGTCGGGTGAGGAGACGCAGGGCCGAAACGCACTTCGGATTTGTTGGTTACCACGTAGCCGACGCACACAGCCGACACCACATCTCACAGGCAGTCCGTTGGGTGAGGAGACGCAGGGCCGAAACGCAGCGTTTTGGCCTTCGGATTTGTTGGTTACCCCGTAGCCGACACACCACATCTCACAGGCAGTCCGTTGTCGGTTACCACACAGCCGACACCACATCTCACAGGCAGTCCGTCGGGTGTGGAGACGCAGGGCCGAAACGCACTTCGGATTTGTTGGTTACCGCGTAGCCGACGCACACAGCCGACACCACATCTCACAGGCAGTCCGTTGGGTGAGGAGACGCAGGGCCGAAACGCACTTACGCAGGACGAAAGATTTTCCTCTTGAGGTGAAAATGGCCATGAAGAGTTCGCGAGACAACGTCGGCGCCGCCGAACGGACGGCGACCGGACGAGCTGTTTGCAGCAACCGGGGGGGGGGGGAGGGCTGTAGGTATTCATGTTGAATGGGGCCCGCTCGCGCGGGGAGTTGATGGGAGTGCGCGAGACGACGCAGGGCCCATCGTGGAAAGTTGATTACCGAACCCCCCTCCCCCATAGAATCTTAACACGGGCGGTTTGCGGGGTCCGCGGATCCGATTTCTTCCGGTCTCCTGGTATAATTTAAAAATAGAAATTTAAAAAACAGGGTAGAAATCGGATCCGCCGTAACAAATGAGACTGGACACGGATCCATCTAATCCGAAATCGGATCCGTACGGACGGAAATCGGATCCACCGAAACAAACACCAAAGCCACATTTTGATCCGCGCGAGCTTCATGAGATCCGACGGCGGTTATCTCATACGGGTCTGCTGAAGACTTCACACCGTCGTTCCGGGCCCAAGAGGAAAAAAACTGTCGTCCTGGGGATGTATGAGTACTAATACTAAAGCTGGCAACGTTCGTATCATTATTACTAGTATCAGTATGATTAATAGTATTGTTAGTACTCTTACTACTGCTAGTAGTAATGGTCTAATTAATGTTATTGTTAGTGGCATTGGTGATAGGTACATGTATATACCTACTCATGCTACAATCACTCGTCCCCTTACCACGATTACTGATAGATTTACGAATATGGATGTTAACATTCTCATTATTTGTACTACGATCGGGTTGAAGTAGTGATAGTAGTAGTAGTAGCAGTAGTAGTAGCAGTAGTAGTAGTAGTAGTAGTAGTAGTAGTGGTAGTAGTGGTAGTAGTAGTAGTAGTAGTAGTAGTAGTAGTAGTACTAGTAGTAGTAGTAGTACTAGTACTAGTACTAGTAGTAGTAGTAGTAGTAGTAGTAGTAGTAGTAGTAGTAGTAGTAGTAGTAGTAGTAGTAGTAGTAAAAGTAGTAGAAGTAGTCCTCTTACTATGTGTTATTATTCCTCCTCCTCCTCCTCCTTCTCCTCCTCCTCCTCCCCGCCACCCTTCCAGGCAGCGGCGGCCGGCGAGCGTTGCGAGGACCCCAGTCGGCACATACTCTTCGGGGGGCTTCCAGACGAACACACACACACACACACACACGGGCGCACACACACGCACGCACGCACGCGCACACACACGCACGCACGCACGCACGCACGCACGCACGCACGCACGCACGCACACACACACACACACACACACACACACGTGCACACACCGCTTTTTGGCGCCGCGGCCTCGCGTGCAGCGGCAGGGCGGAAAAGGCCGGAAAGCTGCAAACGCGTGCGCGCGACTAAGTGCGCCCGAGCCCTCGGAGACCGCTTAGGGTCCCGCTGCCGCCGTCAGCCACAAGCCATCCAGGCGTGGATGGCAAGGGGGACGGTGGGAGGACGAGAATACGGTGCGGTGGAGGGTGCCATAAGCCATCCAGGACAGGATGGCTGAAGGAGCGAACGAACAGCGTGGAACGACCAGAAGACCGAGATCGGCCTGGAAGCCCGAGGAGGGGCAAAAGGGGCACGGGCCTACGGTGAGCAGGCGCCGATGCCAGCCAAACGCAGGCAGGGGGGCACAAAGGGAGGAGGGGAGGAGAGGCACGGAGGCCGTGGCAGACCTGGCAGTAGAGGCGGCGCCGAGCCGCAGAGGGGTCTCAGGCAGCGCTGCAGCAGCAGCTGGCACGCCAAGCGGCGCGCTGGAGACGGCGGCGGCCGAGGAGGCAACCTCGGCGGTGGACAAACCTCCCTTTAGTAAACCACCCTTTAGTGAAAACGACCAAGGACCGAAACCGACGGACCTGGACCCGCCAAAATGACGGCCTCGACGCCCTTTCGCGAACCGAGAACGGCCACTTCGCTAATCGACGCGTCAGGGTAGGAGGTCTGTCAACCTCCGACAACTCAGGAAGGGCGGACTGGGCACCCATCCGCGAGGAGGGGCCCGGGGTGCCGAAGAGGGGCCGGCGGAAGCCAGCCCAGGGGGCATTGATGAAGGGGAACTGGGTGGGACACACAAATAGATAAACACACATAACCAGATCCCCCACATTTTCCCATATTTTCTGGGCTTTTGTCTTCCCCCCCACTTCCCATACTTTCCCATATTTTCTGGGCAATCGACGATTAGTTGTGTCGGTGTGTCTCTGTCCCTCCTGAATTCAGGCGGAGAGGCGACAGGCGGCAAAGGGGGCGGCGGGCTGGAGGGGAGGAGCGGCCGAGGGCGGCTGGCCGAGCGGGGCGCGGAGGAGAGCGCGAGCGCGCACGGCAGGCAGGGCTTTGGATCTGGTTTTAAGTCGGGCGTGTCCCCCTACAGGGTGATTTCTTCGACGAAACAAATACGTCAAAATGGTATCTATGAGTACATACTTGTTATGTCATTATTTGTCTACAATAATAATAATAATAATAATAATAATAATAATAAAACTAATAGTAATAATAATTATTATTAGAATGATAATAACAATAATAATAATAGTAATAATAATATTATAATAATAATAATAATAATAATAATAAAGTAATAATAATAATAATTCCCTACCTAGGCTCTGCCTAGAAGGGTTCTTACTCTCTAGCTTAAAGGGGCCGGGCAGTGGAAAGCGCCCCGGGGGGTTCCCCCAGTCCCCTGGGAGCGGTTCCCCCCAGTCCCCTGGGAGCTTTAGCTTTAGCTTTAGCTTTGGCTTTAGCTTTAGCTTTAGCTTTAGCTTTAGCTTAGCTTTAGCTTAGCTTTAGCTTTAGCTTTAGTTTAGCTTTAGCTTAGCTTTAGCTTAGCTTTTCGCTTAGCGTTTAGCTTAGCTTTAGCTTAGCTGTAGCTTAGCTTTAGCTTAGCTTTAGCTTAGATTTAGCTTAGCTTTAGCTTAGCTTTAGCTTAGCTTGAGCTTAGCTTGAGCTTAGCTTTAGCTTATATTTAGCTCAGCTGTAGCTTAGCTTTCGCTTAGCTGTTGCTCAGCTTTAGCTTAGCTTTAGCTTAGCTTTAGCTTAGCTTTAGCTTAGTTTTAGCTTAGCTGTAGCTTAGCTTTAGCTTAGCTTTAGCTTAGCTTTAGTTTAGCTTTAGCTTAGCTTTAGCTTAGCTTTAGCTTAGCGTTACTGTTACTACTAATGCTGCTTTCCTAGGGGTTCCAACTCCTAGGTAGGGTCGCACTGGGATAATAATACTGATGCATTTTTTAAACACACACACATATATATAACTCTAGAAATAGTCCCCAGACTATTTTCCCCTACCTAGGCTCTGCTTAGAAGGGTTCTTACTCTCTAGCTTAAGGGGGCTGGGCAGTGGAAAGCACCCCGGGCGGTTCCCCCAGTCCCCTGGGAGCGGTTCCCCCCAGTCCCCTGGGAGCTTTAGCTTTAGCTTTAGCTTTAGCTTTAGCTTTAGCTTCGCTTTAGCTTAGCTTTAGCTTAGCTGTAGCTTAGCTTTAGCTTAGCGTTTCGCTTAGCTTTTCGCTTAGCGTTTAGCTTAGCTTTAGCTTAGCTTTAGCTTAGCTTTAGCTTAGCTTGAGCTTAGCTGTAGCTTAGCTTTAGCTTAGCTTTAGCTTAGCTTTAGCTTAGCTTGAGCTTAGCTCAGCTTTAGCTTAGCTTTGGCTTAGCTGTAGCTTAGCTTTAGCTGAGCAGTTGCTCAGCTTTAGCTTAGCTTTAGCTTAGCTTTAGCTTAGCTTTAGCTTAGCTTTAGCTTAACTTTAGCTTAGCTGTGGCTTAGCTTTAGCTCAGCTTTAGTTTAGCTTTAGCTTAGCTTTAGCTTAGCGTTACTGTTACTACTAATGCTGCTTTCCTAGGGGGTCCAACTCCTAGGTAGGGTCGCACTGGGATAATCCTATTATTTCCCTACCTAGGCTCTGCCTAGAACGGTTCTTACTCTCTAGCTTAAAGGGGCCGGGCAGTGGAAAGCGCCCTGGGCGGTTCCCCCAGTCCCCGCCCCGCGGTTCCCCCCAGTCCCTTGGGAGCTTTAGCTTTAGCTTTAGCTTTAGCTTTAGCATTAGCTTTAGCTTTAGCTTAGCTTTAGCTTAGCTTTAGCTTAGCTTTAGCTTAGCTGTAGCTTAACTTTAGCTTAGCTTTAGCTTAGCTTTAGCTTAGCTTTAGCTTAGCTTTAGCTTAACTTTAGCTTAGCGTTGGCTTAGCTTCATCTTAGCTTCAGCTTAGCGTGAGCTTAGCGTTAGCTTAGCTTTAGCTTAGCTTTGGCTTAGCTTCAGCTTAGTTTTAGCTTAGCTTTAGCTTTAGCTTTAGCTTTAGCTTTAGCTTTAGCTTAGCTTAGCTTTAGCTTAGCTGTAGCTCAGCTGTAGCTCAGCTTTAGCTTAGCTTTAGCTTAGCTGTAGCTTAGCTTTAGCTTAGCTTTAGCTTAGCTTTAGCTTAGCTTTAGCTTAGCTTTAGCTTTAGCTTTAGCTTTAGCTTTAGCTTTAGCTTTAGCTTTAGCTTAGCTTTAGCTTAGCTGTAGCTTAGCTGTAGCTTAGTTTTAGCTTAGCTTTACTGTTACTACTAATGCTGCTTTCCTAGGGGCTCCAACTCCTAGGTAGGGTCGCACTGGGATAATTTTGAATATTCCCCCTTGTAGAGGGACAGGCCCGACGTAAGTCTGGTTGGTTGGTTTGGCTGTTGTGGTCTGCCTGGTTGATTGTCTGCCTGGTCACCCTGGCCGCAGACGTCATGTAAGTGATTAGCTGCTTCGTGGATCTCTGCCTCGGTGAATGCGGAATCGATGTCGCAGGCCGGGGAAGCAAAGGCGACCAGAAGCATGCAGATGGTGCGGCGTATTCGATATAGCCGATTCTCCCTTTGTTGATCTATGCTACGCGATTCGATGCACCACAATGGCAGCAAAGATGCAGAATGACAAACAACTCGACGCAACACACTGGGAGCAACTGAGAACGGGCAAAGCCAAAATACTCCCATCATTACCGCCATAAGATCACAAAACACTCGCTCGACGAACTTATCCTTCACCGTCCCCTTGACACACTCGCAGCTCCCGCGAGGGGGGGTGCGTCCACGAAGGATAGGAGCCGCGAGAAGGCTCCCCCAGGGGGAAGATGCCGGCAGGGCCAACGCGGGCAACCCCGGACGGCGGCAGGGAGCCGTACGACACGGCGGCCCAGCAGGAGAGGAGACGGGGTGGTGCGACTGGCAAGCCAGCGGGTGGGCGCGGGTCGGCCAGGCGCAAGAGTGACCCTGGGTAAGAGGGACCTTTGGTGCGCAGCTCTTGGGGGCGCGAGGGAGCCAAACCCGAGGGCGCGGGCCGCTTATACCGCATCGCGCCCGACGAGCCCGCACCAAAGGTCACTCCCGCGATGGGGGTCCCCGCTCGAACGGGAGCTTCCCCCAGGGTCCGACAACTCGCACCAATACCCATAGCCAGCTCCCCTCCCTTCGACCCTCCAAAGGGTATGGGTGTGAGTTGTTCGCTCGTCGAGGAGACGGGGTGGGGCGACTGGCAAACCAGCGGGTGGGCGCGGGGGCAGGCGGAGGGTGTGCAGCACCGCTGGGGGGCCGCGCCCCGGGCGCCTGGGCTGCCCGCGTGCCGAAACCCAGCACACGACATGCGCGCGCGCGTGCGGCATCCGGGCCCGAGAGCAGCGCGGCAGGGGTCACGGAGCTGTAAAGGGGCCCCAGGACACGCAAATAGATGCACACAAATAAAAAGATTCCCCAGATTCCCCTATATTTTTCCTGGGCTTTTTGCCTTCCCCACCCCTTCCCATATCTTCCCACAACTATTTTCTGGGGGCTCGACGATTCATTGCGTCTGTGTGTTTTTGCTCCCTCCCGAAGCTGGTGCATCACCGCTGCGCTTTCGGTGCGCGTCGGTCCACGGCGCCAGGAAAGCGCCGCGCCCCCGGAGGAGCCTCCTGCTGCCGGGCCGACGCGGCGGCGCGGCCGGAGAGGCGTGGCCGCAGTGGCGCCCGGAGGAACAGGGAGGCGGAGGAGAATCGGGGGCGGCAAAGAGGGGGGCGTCCAAGAGGGGGGGGGTGCAAATCATGGCCTGCGGCATGTGCGCGGCCCAGCGGGGGGGCCAGGGACGTGTTGAAACAAGAAGAGGCGCCATGAAATCTGGGGAGATATCATGGCCCCCGCCATGATATCCACCCCCCCACAGTCATCACCCCCCTCTTTTCCGCCCCCGAGAGAAGGGGGCACGAGGGGGCGGCAGGGGGCCGGGGAGGTCCAGGGATCAGACCTCAAGAGGCACGGGCGGGGGATCGGCATGCAGGTGGTGTTAAAGCTGGTGGTGTCGAAGAGGTGTCGAAGCTGGGGAGCGGAGAAGTGGATGGGCGGCAGGAGGTCACTGGCGCCGCACGAGGGCGCCGCACGGACCTGCGCAGAAGCCCAGAGCCACCACTGTCCGCCAGAGCACGGTGCGCACGGTCAGCCTCAGGCGGGCCAGCGACAGCGTTGCCGCTCCTGGGGCCAAAGTGGAGAGGTGGAGATGGCGACGGAGACGAGGAAGAGGAGCCAGCCTCCTCGGCCAGTTCGTCGATCGAGAGGTCCGTTGGGAGCGGTGAGGGGCGCGGCCCGGCACCAGTGCTCGGCGACCCAGATCCTCCACAGCAAATTGACGCTCAGAACTTCATTTAAGTCGGGCGTGTCCCCCTACAGGGGGATTTTGGACGAAAAATTAAAAATACCCGAAAAATGCTCAAAAGATGCCAAAAAGACTCGAGAAACTATTTTCCTATTTTCGAGTGATTCCCCTGTAGAGGGACAGGCCCGACTTTAAACTTCATCAGAATCGCTGGCGATCCGGGAGGAAACCATCCCCGACAGGGCGCAGCGCAGCGGCCCAGGGGACAGCCCCTGGCGCGAGCACCCCGCGCGCGCGGGGAGGGCAGGGAGCTGCGGGCGTCGCTCCGGCTGCCGCAGGGCGTCGCTCGCCTGTCCTCGTCTCCGCAGTTGCGCAGCGCATCCGCCGACAGCTCCGAATGCGGCCCAAGCGCGGGAGCGAGTCCGCCCGCCACCAGGCGCGGAGAAATGCCCGCGTGCTCAGCGGAGAAGGCGGGCGCGGAGACGTCATCACTCGGCTCGAGGGGGCAGGCGGGCGCGGAGACGTCATCACGGCATCACCACCGCGGGCGAGGCGGGCAATCAGGAGGGGCGCGGGGTGGGGCGAATTGAAGACCGCCAGGCCGGTAGCCAGTTAGGGGGCAGCGGGGAGGCCGTCGGGGAGGGCGTCATTGTGGCCGTCGTCGGGCGAGGAACTGGGCGTCGACGTCGGCGTCGGCGCGACGAGGATGCAGCCGTCAAAGCTCTTGGCTGCGCTGGCGAGGATACTGACGTCGGCGATCCAGGCTGTGCTGCCGAAGATGCTGTCATCGAAGCTCTCGGCTGCGCTGGCGAGGATGCGGGCGCCGGTGATCCAGTCTATGCTCACGAGGATGCCGTCATCGAAACTCTCAGCTGCGAGCAATGGCGCTGGCGGCCAAGGCTGCGGGCGCCGTCAACGAAGCTCGCGGCTGCTCTGGCGAGGGTGTCGGCGCTGGTGATCCAGGTTGCAGAGGCGGCGACGACGCTGGGGGCGAAGATCTCGATGTCGCCGGTGAGGATGATGGCCTCGGCGATCCAGGCTGCGCCGACGTGGATGCTGGCACCGGCGAGGATGGTGGCATCGACGAACCAGGCTGTGCTGACGAGGGAGCTGGCAAAGTTCTCGGCTACGCTGGGGAGGCTGGTGGCGCGCGTGATCCAAGCTGTGCTGACGAGGATGCCAGCGGCTCTGGCGGCCCCGGCAGCGGTGGCGAGGAGACTGGCATCGAAGCCCTCGACCGCGCTGGCGAAGAGGACGGCCTCGGCGACCCGTGTGGCGCTGTTGCGCTCCGGAGGGAGAAGGGAGGCCCGGAGCCTGCCGGGGAGCCTGAAGGCGGAGGGACGGGCTGGGGTCAGAGCTGGAGTGGGGAGGCGGGAAGGGGAGGGATCGGCACTGGGGCGAGGGAGCGGGGCGAAGGGGCGCCTCCGAGACTCCGATCGGCAATCGCGAGCGGCGGCGGGACTGAGAGGCCCAGCCTGAGGCCGCCTCGGAAGAAGGCACGTCTGGGCGAGAGATCCCATTCCGAGGACAGGGAATTGGAATGCGAAGGGGAGAGGAGGGCTGAGGTGAGAGGACGGCGGAGCGTGGGACTCCCTCGGGGCTGCCCGCCGCGGCAATGGCAGCCAGGGGATTCTCCAGTCAGCGATTGGCGCGGCGCCGGCCCCGATTGACGCGGAGGACGACCCTCCACTGGAACCGTCGACTCGGCGAGCTGAGCGTCGGCGACGAGCCGACCGGAAGGCTCGCGTTCGCCCGTGCGGGCGTGCCCCGCAACTCTCGTCCCGGTGGCAGCGGTAGCAGCTCCCGTCCCGTCCGAAGGTGCGGAGGTCAGCGCGGAAAAGGCCCCCGGGGTGCAAATGGCAGGGCCTGGTTCTAAAAAAGCGGGGCGGATCTCGGCGGGAGGAGCGTCGGAGGGGTCATCTTCTCAAGCGCGGGACGACCCCGGCACGGGGGAGGCTCACGGGGCGGGTCAGGCAGGGCCGGGCCGGCAGAGCCGAGGCGGCGGTCAAGGAACTCGCGCAATCGCAAAAAAGCCAGCCAGAACTGGTACGACCAGGGGCCAGCAAGACAAAGGGTGGCCAAGCAAAGGTAGGGAGAAACGAGGAGCGAGGAGCCACAGCGGACAGCCGAGGGGGGGAGACGGACGGACACGAGGGACACGGGCTAGCCGACGGGGGAGGGGAAGCCGTGGGGAAGGAAGGAGACACCTCAAATACCACAAGGGCAGGGCACGACAAGAAGAGGGGGAGGAGCCAGCCGAGGAGGGAGGCGAAAGGGAGGAGGCACAACAGAAAGGCAGGGGGGAGAAAGGAAGGGCCACAGGGCGGCCGAAGGCCCGCCAGGTGGGCAGCACGCGTGGCGGCCGTGCAACGGGAAGGGGGGGAACGGCGGGGCGAGGAGGGGACGACGACGACTGGAGGAGAACGAGGAGGGCGGGAGAGGGAGGGCAGCAGGCTGCCCCGCGCCGAGAGGAAAAGACAGGGCGGCTTCTCTCTCTCTCTCTCTGCCTCTCTCTCTCACACAGAAACACACACGCTCACACACACACACACACACACTAGAACCTCGGCGAACACACGCCCTGCGACGCGGCGGTCAGTGGTGAGGGGAACCAAAAAGAGCAGCAAGCCGAAAAAGAAAGACCAGGAGACGCGGCGGCAAGGTCGGCGAAAGCGGACGAAGGATGCGGAGACACCTCTTGTATGCCTATATATGACTGTGTAAATATTCACATGTACACATTTCTACAAGTATACGTACATACATACATACATACATACATACATACATACATACATACATACATACATACATACATACATGCATGCATGCATGCATGCATGCATACATAATTGCATGCATGTACACATACATACATACATACATACATACATACATACATACATACATACATACTGACATACATACATATATACATACCTATATACCTACATACAAACATACGTGTACAAGCACCCCATCATGCAAAAGACAATCCTGTCTACGATCCTACATATGCATGCATACATACATGCATCCATATGCATGCATGCATGCCTACCTACATGAGTATCCACGAGCATCCATATATACATGCATGCACACATACATACAAACCTACATACAAGTATACATGTATTCATGCATGCATGCATACATACATGCATACAACCATATACAAACATACAAACATACAAACAAGCAACCCACACTCATACATACATACATGCATACATACATACATATAGACAGACAGACAGGCAGACAGACAGACAGGCGGGCAGAGAGGCAGACAGGCAAACAGACATGCATACATACATGCATACATACGTATGTACATGCATATGTACATGAATGCATGCACATAAGCATACATGCATGCGTGCATTCATGCATACATACATGCATGCATGCATGCATACGTACATGCGTATCTGCTTACATATAAACATATATATATATATACGTATGCATGCATCAAGAAATGCATACATACATGCATGCATGCAGTATGCATGGACGTGTGGATGTATGCATTCATGCATGCATGTGTATGTGTGTATGCATATATGTATGTACACTTGTGTGCATGCATGGCTCTGGGTTCATATCTGTATATAAAAATATGTGTGGATGCATGTGTGTATGTAGTACGTATGTATGTGTATGCATGCATGAATGTATGCATGTATGTATGTGTGAATGTGTGTATGTGTGTATGGCTGTGGGCACGTGTGTACGTATGTATGAATGTGTGTATGTATGGACGTGCGTATGTTTATGTGTACGGACTGTTGTAGATGTATGTGTATGTGTATGTAAATGTATATATATATATATATATATACGTACATGAATATGTATGTGTAGATGTGTGCTTGTGTAAGTACGTATGAATGGATATGTATGTATATGTATGTATATGCATGTATATGTATGTATATGTATGTATATGGATGTGTATGCATGTATATGTATGTATGTGTATGTTGTGTGTATGTGTGTATGTGTGTATGTGTGTCGATTTGTGTATTTTGTATATGTATGTGTGTCGATGTGTATGTGCATGTGTATGTGTATATGTATGTATATGTATGGTTGTGCGTATGCGTACGTGTATGCGTGTATGTATGTATGTGTGAGTATGTATGTATATGTGTGTGTGTGTCTGTTTGTGTGTTTGTATGTGTATATGTATGTATGTATGTATGTATATATGTATGTATGTATGTATGTATGTATGTATGTATGTATGTGTGTATGGATGCATGCATGCATGCATGCATGCATGCATGCATGCATGTATGTATGTATGCGTGTGTGCACGTGTATGTACATGTGTATGTGTATGTACATGTGTATGTGTATGTGAATGTGTGTATGTGTATGTGTATTTGTGTATGTGTATATGTATGTGTATGTGTGGATATGTCGGTATGTGGGTATGCATGTGTAAACCGCGGGCACGCGCGCGGCGCATCGGCGTAGGCCAGATAAGCGAGAGCGAAGCTGGACCCACCCGCAACACGCACATACACACACACACACACACTTTTGCTAGCGAAGCGACCGTGCCTAAGGGCGAGAAACACACTCTATCGGCGCGCGGCCTTCATGGCAGTAGGCCCCAAGTCGACGCCACCACAGTAAGAGGAGGGACTCGAATTCGAGTACCAAGATTTGTGGACACTTTCTCTATGTATCCTCCTGCTGGGGCACCCTTGTGGCTCTCGCTGGATCCAGCCCGAAGTTCTGAGCAGAACACACCCAAGATTTTGGAGGAGTGATCCTGACGTCCTGACGTCGCGAACAAGATGTTAACCTCACATGACGAAGGCATCGCTCAGCCCTTCGCAATCGACAGGATCCCCACGATGCCGGTGAACGCCATGAGTATCAGTATCGCCACAATCAGTGGATCAACATATTCGAAGAGATGTGGCACCTTGGACAAGACAACAATGCCGAGTGGATGAAACATGTACGCAAGCAGCGTCCCCTTCCCAATTGCGTGCGGCAGCTGAACGCAAAGGCCAAGGTCTGCGAAGACAATACCTATCCGATCCATGATGAAGATGACTACAAAGCTGCCGCTGGTGTAGAGGATCCGATCGGCTGCGAAGGGAAACCATGGATATGTCAGCTGGCCAGACCTAAAGAAATTCGTGGAAGGGCAGCCCGCAAGCAAGAGAATGACAACGACAGGCCAAGCTCTTGAGCATATCGGTTTCACTCTGGCACGGGTCAGAGTTGACGTAAAGCCAAGGGCGATGAACTGCCTGAAAAGGTGGTAGTAGATCACGATGCGTCCATCAAAACCTGCAGGCTGGTCCTCGAAGAAGGGCGGTATGCCAAACTGGGCGACGGCGCACGCGGCCGCGGCATACTGCCAGGCGCGTGCGCTCAACTGCCGCGACTGGGACGCGGCCACCCCACGAAGAAGGCACAGAGTGAAAATCCGCCGCGGTGCCTCTGTTGCACGAAGTAGAATGCCCTCAGGTCCTTGATCGTCCCTGGCACAGTCGAGGCCAGTCATAAGGATTCATGGTGCAGTCACTGTGCTATGACTAGGAACGCTGAATGGGAAACGAATGAGCTTTCCTGGTCACGGTGAGCGTCGGCCACGAAGACGTGCCCCGACCTGGATCTCAGAAGCGGCCCAAAAACCATAGCCACTCCTGAGCCCGAAGTGGTCTTTATCTCAGCGTCTTGACTGCAAGGATTCAAAGGTTGCAAGGCCCTTGGGCACTAAGTTGCGACGGTTGGCCAACGGAGTTGTCGGGCCCAGGCCGATACAAGGCAAGCATGCCATGCCCTCTTGGCATACAACGTCATCCTTCTTGCGGTGCCCAGCTCTAACCAGGCATTCGGAAAATGTCAAGGACTCATCCAGGCCGCAGACCCCTGGGGCCCAGGGCCAAGCGGGCTTTCCAGGCCAGACCCAAGCTCGTCCCATGGCTTCTGCCCGAAACCAAGTAAGACGGTTTGGAGACTAGGACTCCGAAATGCTCGAAGGCTGCCCAAGACGTGGCAAAAACATCCAAAAGTGAATAGTTTGCGCGGGTGTCCGCATTTTCGATGTTTCGGCCCCACGAGCGTCTACGTAAAAGGCATCAAAGAGGGCGCCCAAACTGCCCCAAAGCCCCCCAACGAGGGGCCGAAGAGGTCCCTGAGGCGACCCATAGAAATGCCCAAAAGGGGTCCCGAGAAATGACCGCAGGAACTTGGTCGGTGGTCAATCCTAGAACTCGCAGTCCACCAGCGTGGCTGCACGCGCGCTCGACATTTCGCCACACATGCGTCCCCACGAGGCAGAGGGCGGCGGTGACTCACCGTAGGGGCATTGGATAAGATCCATGGCGCTCACGTATAGGCTCCAGTATCGCAAGGTTGTGTAACCACCAGCCCAGAATGAAAGACCAAGGTAAAAAAGGGCCAGGCCCACGAATCGAAAGAGTAGCTCGCGAATGGGAAGGCTGCTGGACGCTTGCATCTTCCTCAAACAAGTGTAGAGCATGCAGTCTTCCGTGATAAACACCAGCAAAAACAATGTGAACCAGAACTGGAAGAGGATCAGGAAGAGTGTGCCTGCATGCGGCGCAACAACGAAGTCAATGAACAATCCCGCACAATCCTCATTAGATTCAGAAGCTGTGAAGGAGCAGCTATCATTCTGAGGGCCTATCAAAAATACCACCATATTCGCAAAACACCCGATCACTGTGACCATTGTCGTTTTGACATACATCGAAGCGAGTCCGCTTTTCGCACAAGCCAGAGCGGCACCTGAAACCCAAAATAATGCTGGAATGCAGAATTGCCGCCCCAACTGTATCCACCTAGGCGCGTATCCGTTACGCTCGTACTCCGCATGGTCCTGACCCACTGCTTTGTACTCTGGCCAGTCCTTGGGAAAGTTGGGGAAGTGCTCGTTGTCTAAGATGACACCTTGCACTTGTGTGAGCACCATCCAGACATGCAAGTAGACTGCAAGTGAGATCATAACTGAACGAATCCAGTCGAGGTGATGCAGTCGTCTGGAGACACCCTGGAAATCCATGAAGGACGCAACCGAATCTAGAGGACCGCGCAAGCCTGGGTCGCGCTCATCCTCCGAATTCACCTGTTCCCGTGCATCAGCCGCCTCGATGGAGAAGGAATGCAATCCGCCAGACATTCGAGCAAAGTCGGATACAAAGAGCAGGTTCGGGCACTTGAAGCTGAAGAGCTACGGACGGGTCATTTTGAAAAGAGGGAGCCAGGCACGTGTCCCTTCAGAGATGAGAGGAAGGCGAAGCGCCAGAAAACGCAAACATCTTCTGTTCGTTTCGTCTAGAGTCACAGAGCCCTGCATGGGGTGCGCAGGAACTGTCAAGAAGGGCGCTTCGCTTGTCAAAGGGCGACTCCAGACGAGCTCGGCATGTACCACGCTGCCGCAAGTTTTGAGACCGTCCCCTCTCGTCGAAGCTGTTTCCTGAACGATAGCTTGGGCAAAACTGCCAAACCAATGCTTGCACTGAAACGGCACTCGCGGAAAATGCGAGGACTTGGCGGAAGTCGGCCGGGGTCCTGGGTGCCCCGGTGCCCAGCCCTGGGCCCTGAGATGCCGAGGCCACCTAAGTGTAAGTCGGGCATGTCCCTCTACAGGAGGAATATCCAAAAATAGTCACACAAAAAACCTTGGGACGATTTGTCTAGTATGTTTGACTATGTTTGAATATTATTCCCTACCTAGGCTCTGCCTAGAAGGGTTCTTACTCTCTGGGCTTAAAGGGGCCGGGCAGTGGAAAGCGCCCCGGGCGGTTCCCCCAGTATCCGCCCCGCGGTTCCCCCAGTCCCCTGGGAGCTTTAGCTTTAGCTCTAGTTTCAGCTTTAGCTTTAGCTTAGCTTTAGCTTAGATTTAGCTTAGTTCTAGTTTAGCTTTAGCTTAGCTTTTGCTTAGCTTTAGCTTAGCGTTAGCTTAGCGTTAGCTTAGCGTTAGCTTAGCTTTAGCTTAGCTTTAGCTTAGCGTTAGGTTAGCTTTAGCTTAGCTTTAGCTTAGATTTAGCTCAGTTGTAGCTTAGCTTTAGCTTAGATATAGCTTAGATGTAGCTTAGATTTAGCTTAGATTTAGCTTAGATATAGCTTAGCTTTAGCTTAGCTTTAGCTTAGATTTAGCTTAGCTGTAGCTTAGCTTTAGCTTAGCTTTCGCGTAGCGTTAGTTTAGCTTTAGCTTAGCGTTATCTTAGCTTTAGTTTAGCTTTAGCTTAGATTTAGCTTAGCTTTAGCTTAGCTTTACTGTTACTACTAATGCTGCTTTCCTAGGGGCTCCAACTCCTAGTTAGGGTCGCGCTGGGATAATTTGATTGTTTTTCCCCCAAAAGAATCAGCATGTAAAAAAACATGCCCGACCTAAACCTAACTCCCCGCACCGCGCCCCGCGTTGCGCGACGTGCGACTCCTTCTGCGCGATCGCGCCCTCGCGCCGCCCCCCTGGAGAAGGACAACCGCTCTCTCCCTCCCCCTCTCTCTCTCTCTCTCTTTCTCTCTTGACGAACCAACAACACACACACACACACACACACACACACACACACCCATACCCATAGGGGGGTCGGAGAGGGCTAAGGGTACGTGTTGTCGGATGGGGATCCCCGCTCGAACGGGAGCGTTCCCCAGGGTCCGACAACCCGCACCCATACCCATAGCGAGTCCTCCCCCCAACGACCGCCCCTATGGGTATGGGTGTGTGTTGTTCGTTCGTCATCTCTCTCTTTCTCTCCCTCCCCCACTGAGATCCGACGCTGCAAAAAGACAAATACAACATCGCCGAAGATCACGACCGGAGCCCCGGACCCCATATTTCTGCGCCATTCTTCGAGCAGGGTCGATCCGTGAGGGTCCCGGGGCCCGAAGTTGTGCAAAAACGCACGTTGCGAAGAGGTTGCGACGCCAGGATCTCAGGGCCTCTCTGGCCTCTGGCCCATCCCGCGACGCGCGAGGCGCGATCATCTCCACGCCCTGGCACCCTGCGATCTGGTGCTCGAGACGTCCTCGGAGAACGACCCAGGTCCCAAAACCGTGCGGGGACCCCGAATCCCCACTGGCTCACCACGCGGCGCGCTCACCACCCCGTCGGGGGGCCCCGCTCAGGAGGGGGAGAGGCCGTGGCGTTGCTCCAGGATGGGGCAGACCTTAGGGGGCCACATGCGAGCCCTGCCCCTACCCCCCACGACTTCTGAGGGGGAGGGTGGGGTCCACTCCGTTCGGGAGCTCCCGAGCGAAGTGAACCCCACCCTCCTAAATCGTGGGGGGTAGGGGCAGGGTTCGCATGTGTCGGGAGCGGCCAAGAGGGGGGTGTCCAAGAGGGGGGGGTGCAAATCATGACCGGCGGCATGTGCGCGGCCCAGCGGGGGGGCCAGGGACGTAATGAAACAAGAAGAGGCGCCATAAAATCTGGGGAAATATCATGGCCCCCGCCATGATATCCACCCCCCCCCCTAGTCATCACCCCCCTCTTTTCCGCCCCCGAATGTGGCCCCCTAAGGCCGGCACGGGCCCCTCTCGCGGGCGGACGGGTCGGCGGCGAGCCCGGGGGGGGGGGGGCCGCGCCCTGAGGCCAAGGGGCCGGCCACCGCCCCAAAGCGAGAGGCCACCCGGGGGCCCGGCCAGGGCCTCGAGGCGGATGCCGCGGTGGCGACGCAGAGCCTCCCCGCGGGCCCCGAGGAGGGGCGAGCCACTGCCAGAGCTTGGCGGCGAGCCCAGGGGGGGAAGGCGAGATTCTCACCTCCTCCTCCTCCTCCTCCTCCTCCTCCTCCTCCTCCTCCTCCTCCTCCTCCTCCTCCTCCTCCTCCTCCTCCGAGAGAGAGAGAGAGAGAGAGAGAGAGAGTCGGGGGAAAACAAATCCTCGCTTTTGACCACCCTCGCTTCCAAGAGATACCAAACGATGCCACATTGCGGCCTGTACTGGTCAGGCCGCTTGACGAGGAGGCGCGTGGTACGGCTTGGTTTTGCCTGGAAGCGAAAGCGGGGTAGGTAATTCACGCTCTGAGAGAAGGGGCGGGCCTTCCCCGAGGGCCTGGGCATCCCCCAGCCCTCCGAGAAGTCTTCGAGCCTGCCCGGAGGACGCGGAAAAAACCCTCAGAAGGCGCGAGGGGCGTCTGCGGAGCCCCGCCGCCTCCTGAGAGGGCCTTCTCCTTCCCTCGTCCCCCCCCCGTCGCTCGCCGCCGAACCAGACCACCCGAACCCGCTCGCCCGAGAATCAGCGCCCCTCAAACGGGGACCCCACTAACGGGTACTTTGGCCAGTGACCCAGCGAATCCAACCCTTCCCGATGTGGGCAACGCTGCAATGCCAGAAAAAGGCCCTAAAGTGGCAACTTTCGGCATCATTTCAAAGTACCCGTTAGTAAGTACCCGTTACGGTGCCGTTGAGAGAAACGTTCCGCGAGCGGGCCGGGTCGCACTCGCCGGCGGGCTGTGGCTCGCCAAGGGGCCTCTGCTCGCCAACGGGCCTGTCCGACGAGGGCCCGCTCTCGCCCGCGGGCCGGCTCGCCGCCGGCCGGGCGGGCGAGGCCCTGGCTGGCGGGGGGGGCGCGATCGCTCGCGACGTCCTCCCAATGCAGGGAAGTTGGCGGCCGAGCCACGAAGGCAGGGGCTCCCGCTCGGTGTCGGTGTGTCCTCGCGGTGTTCCTCCGGGGGCCCCCTGGCCAGGAGGGCCCCCGAGCTCGGGAACGGAGGCGGGCGGGCCGTCACGCAAGTAGGGGGCCACAGGAGAACCCTACCCCTACCCCCCACGTTTTCTGAGGGGGAGGGTTCACTTCGCTCGGGAGCTCCCGAGCGAAGTGAACCCCACCCTCCCCCTCAGAAATCGTGGGGGGTAGGGGTAGGGTTCTCCTGTGGCCCCCTAGCAGGCGAGCGGTCCGTCTGTCAACGGGCCCATCGCTCCGAGCGGATCGAGGCCCGGACGGAGCGGTCGGTCGGCGGAGCGGTGCGTCGGCGGAGCGGCCCAGGCCGAGGGGGTGCGCCGGCGAGAGGCGGTCCGGGCGAGGCGGCGTTCGGCGCGAGGCTCTGCCCCAGGAGGAGAGGACGCGGGCGGGAGGAGGGAGGAGGCGGGAGGCAGCCCGGAGCAGCGACGAGGGTCAAATCATGAGTCGGCGCTGGACGACGCAGTGTCCGGAAGGAGCGAGGAGGGTGGAGGCAGGGGCGCGCAGGGAGGAAGGAACGGGGCAGTGACCGATCCAAGGCCAGCAGGGCTGCAGGCAGCGGGGGATCCTCCTCCTCCTCCTCCTCCTCCTCCTCCTCCTCCTCCTCCTCCTCCTCCTCCTCCTCCTCCTCCTCCTCCTCCTCCTCCTCCTCCTCCTCCTCCTCCTCCTCCTCACACCTCCTCCTCCTCCTCCTCCTCCTCCTCCTCTCCTCCTCCTCCTCTCCTCCTCCTCCTCCTCCTCCTCCTCCTCCTCCTCCTCCTCCTCCTCCTCCTCCTCCTCCTCCTCCTCCTCCTCCTCCTCCTCCTCCTCCTCCTCCTCCTCCTCCTCCTCCTCCTCCTCCTCCTCCTCCTCCTCCTCCCACACCTCCTCCTCCTCCTCCTCCTCCTCCTCCTCCTCCTCCTCCTCCTCCTCCTCCTCCTCCGAAAGAGAGAGAGAGAGAGAGAGAGAGAGAGAGCAGGACGAGCGAGCCAGCATGTGCACCTAAGGTGGCGGATCAAAGAAAGACGTCCTGAGTCCCCAGTTGCGCCGCCGAACAGCACAACCCGACCACCTCCAACCTGGCGGGGAACGGCCTCCTCCTTGTCCTGCTCCTCCTCCTGCTCCTCCTGCTCCTTCTGCGCCTCCTCCTCCTCCTCCTCCTCCTCCTCCTCCTCCTCCTCCTCCTCCTCCTCCTCCCATTCATCCTCGTCCTCGCCCTTCCTATTTCTCTTGCTCCTCATCCCGCTCCCTCCCATACGGCTGGATCGTGTTGTGATGACGTTGGCGTTAGTTTCTGCCACAGCAGTAGCCCCTTCGCAGTAGACCCTTCAACCTTGAACGATCGCGGCGGAGTTGAACCTTTAACGCACACGCTGGGGCCACCGCCACACCGACACGACGCGAACCTACCGGACTCTCCCCCTCCTCCAGCACGTGGGAAGCGACGGTGCGTGCGTCTCTGGCGTCGTTCGACGTTCTAAACACTGTCGGCACAGCTCTTCCCCCGCCGCCGCGAGACGAGACGCTCGGCAAAGACGGTCCTGTCCTCCTCCTCCTCCTCCTCCTCCTCCTCCTCTCTCCTCCTCCTCCTCCTCCTTTTCCTTTTCCTCCTCCTCCTCCTCCTCCCTCCTCCTCCTCCTCCTCCTCCTCCTCCTCCTCCCACACCTCCTCCTCCCTACTCATACTCATACTCCTACTCCTACTCCTGCTCCTCAACCTCCTCCTCATCCTGCTCCTCCTCCTCCTCCTCCTCCTCCTCCTCCTCCTCCTCCTCCTGATCCGCCTCCTCCGCCTCCTCCGCCTCCTGTATATCCTTCTCAACGAGCAGGGACAGCTGCCTGCAGGCATTGACGACAAAAGGACAGAGAAGAAGGGCGGAAGGGCCAAGAGGGACGACGACGCGACCACAATCACCGTTCCCGTACGCGCTTCTTGCTACCTGAACTACTCCAGAATTACTTCATAATACTACACAGATGTCAATGACTGCTACTGCTAGCACTCCTGCTCATGCCCGTACTAACTATTACTAGCTATATATATATATATATGTGAAAACCCTCTCGATGATGCTGTCGGCCCATGGAGCTTTGACACAGAAAGCACTCTGGGCAAGCCCTGCGCTCAGTTGTGGCAGAGGGATGGACGACGACCTCAGCAAAAATCACAAGTCCAGAGCGGCACATAATTCGTGCACCATGCAAGCAGTGTGTGAGCATCTGGAAAATGAGTGCGGGTCAAGCACACGTGCCCGCGGGCCAAAGGTCAACATGAAAACACAGTCAAGGCGGGGAAACAAAAAAAGCAACAATAACAACCACAACAGCAACAACAACAGCAGCAACAACAACAATATAACAGCAGCAGTAACAACAGCAACAACAACAGCAACAACAACAACCACAACAACAATCACAACAACAGCAGCAACAACAATAACAACAACAACCACGACAATAACAACAACAACAACAACAACAACGACAACAACAACCACAACCACAACCACAACCACAACACCAACAACACCACCACCACCACCAACAACAACAACAACAACAACAACAACACCATTACGAGCAGCACACATCATCTCCATGGCCCGTTTCAAAATAAAACGTTCAAACCAAAACGCTCAAAGTTCCGAGGCAAGTCCAAATAAACCGCTCCACAAGTGAACTGAGAGCCCGCGGCAAAGAATGGACGTCCAGCATGAGTATAGGCGGCTGCTTGCTCTCAACTATGACACCAGTCCTACCAGTCCATACATATCGACAGCTCGCTAGTGGCTACGATATGATATATACAAAGTCCTTGCCTTCACCAACTACGGACTACGAAATCCATTGTTGTCTGCCGCAACTGCTACAGCTGCTCCTGCCACTGCCACTGCCGTTGCTGCCGACACTGTTGCCACCGCTGCTGCTGCTGCTGCTGCTGCTGTTGCTGCTGCTGCTGCTGCTGCTGCTGCTGCTGCTGCTGCTGCTGCTGCTTCGTATCATCCTCCTGTTCATTCTCCTCCTGCGGTGATCGCACTCCTTTGCATGCTCTTCCGACTGTCCCCTCTTGACCACTGGGCCGTGTCCTTGCTGCATCTTTTGCCAGTGGGGGGGAGAGAAGCGTGCAGAGGGGAGGAGAGAGGAGTGCCGAGGGGGAAGGCGACATCGATCCTCTATCGTCGACGATCCAGGATCGGGAAGTGTCTTGCCCCTGGGACAATTCTCTCAGCCTCCAAAGCCTCCAGAAGCCTCCAGGGCCTCCAGGAACCTCCAGGGACCTCCACAGACACTCGGAGGCTTCCAGAGACCTCCGGGGGGACGAGGAAGGGGAGGGGCGGAGAGGGGAGGCGAGGAGAGAAGGCAGCGCGGAGAACCGGCGTGGTAGTGTGCCCGAACCTGGCCAGTGGCACGTCTCCTCGCTGCGCCTCCTGGCAGGAGGCAGGGAGGAGGGTGTGCGGAGGAGGCGCGCAGGAGCGGCGAGGAGAGGGCATAGGAGGACGGAGGGGAGCGGGAGTGGAGGGGGTTCAGCAGCCTCCTCCTCCTCCTCCTCCTCCTCCTCCTCCTCCTCCTCCTCCTCCTCCTCCTCCTCCTCCTCCTCCTCCTCATCATCATCATCATCATCATCATCATCATCACATCATCATCATCATCATCATCATCAGCATCAGCAGCATCAGCATCAGCATCAGCATCAGCATCATCATCATCATCATCATCATCATCATCATCATCATCATCATCATCTTCTTCGTCATCATCATCATCATCATCATCATCATCATCATCATCAGCATCATCATCATAATCATCATCATCACCATCATCATGATCATCATCATCATGATCCTGATCATCATCATCATCATCATCATCATCATCATCATCATCATCATCATCATCATCATCATCATCATCATCATCATCATCATCATCATCATCATCATCGTTATCATCATCATCATCATGATCATCAGCATCATCATCATCATCATCATCATCATAATAAGCATCATCATCATCAGCATCATCATCATCATCATCATCATCATCAGTGACCTACATGGGTGGCGAGGAAAAGGGCCCCTCAAGGCCCTTTGAGGTCCTTTTCTTCAACCCCCCATGCAAGTCAACACCATCACCGCCCTCCCGAGGGAAAGTGAGGAGCGGAAAGGGGGCTAGTTCCGGAAGGGGGGGGGCGGTGATGCCGTTCAAGCGTCCTGGGGGCATATAGGGCTCTGCCCTTCGGAGTGACAGCTCGAGTTGGAGAGCGCTGCGAATCGGCAACCACATGCGAACCTAACCTTGCAGGTCAAATTCCTGCAAAAACAGCTGAGGCTCAGAACTTGAAGGATGCCAAACACCCTCGCAGGGGTGTCCGATACCCCAGCGTCGATCGGAGCCGTATGGATCGGGTTCACAAGTGGTCGCAGAGCGGATGCATGAGGCTCGACCTGACTGTCATTCACCTGCTAGTGGGGGTCAGACTTCTGGGTGTCACAGTCAGCTAAGAGCAAACCGATGAACAACAAAAAAACATCCGAGGACGATACTGGCCTGGGGGAGGAATTTCCAAAGGAGCTGCCATGGAAAAGGCCAAGGAAGACATGTCTCTTCAGACAAGTGCGGGCCCGAACAGGGGAAATCCACGGCATTGAGCCCACCTTCCCAGACATGCGCTGTCCTGATTGTTTCCATACGAGGTCCCTGGAGATCCCGACCTCCACGGGACCAACATTTCATCCTGACTCGCTTTTTGACGGTCCCAGGTCCAAGCAGGGGCCCTCTCAGAGGCCCAGAACTGCCAGAAGCCTCTCGTCCTGACTTCTGTCCCGACGCGGGCCTCTGGGCTTTCCTGCCTCCTTTTGAACACTAACCCCGGTCAACCCCACCTGTTCGGTGGCAACTCACGGGTGCCTCCCGAACTATCTTGTTGGCTCTTGCGAATCGGAGCTCGTTAATCGACGCTCATCGACGATGAATCGACGCTAAATCGACGCTGATCGACGCTGATCAACGCTGAATCGTCGCTATCTCATCTACTACCGAACACTGATCGACACTCATGCGCTCTACAGACGGAGTTGCGAGGGTATACAACAAGCCTCGGAAGGAATGAGCGAACACTAATGCCACATGCATCTGTCAATGACCTCTCCCAGTGATCAATGTTGGCGGCGGGTTGAAGAAGTTGCACTTCGACCCCGCAGTCTTCCCCGCGCGTGCCAACTTTGATTTCGGGCGAGGGGTGCAGTCCACGAATTGCATCCCTCTACCGAAGGACTTGCTGCCGAACGCATCGGCCGCTTCTTGGGCCATCTTGGAGCCCTCTTGGGCCATCTTGGGGCCCTCTTGGAGGCGTCTTGGGCTGTCTTGGGGCGGTCTTGGGAGCTTCCTGAGCCGTCGTGGAGCGTCGGAAAGCCGAAAATGCGGGAAGGTCAAAACCCTTCAAAAACATACATGTAAAATCTACGATTTGGGCCTCCTGGGGCTCGACCAGCTCCGCGCCCCGCGCCGCGCGGACGCTCGAGCCCTCGCGCCGAGGCCCCCCCCCCGGCGATCGCGCCGACCGCGGCACTCTGCGCCGCCCAGGTGCGAGGCGCGGCTCGCCCCGAGCGGCGAACATGTCCATGTCCACGCCCTCCCCGTCTCTGGGCTCCTCCTCCTCCTCCTCCTCCTCCTCCTCCTCCTCCTCCTCCTCATCATCATCACCACCACCACCATCATCATCATCATCATCATCATCATCATCATCACCACCACCACCACCAACACCATCATCATCATCATCATCATCATCAGCATCATCATCATCATCAGCAGCAGCAGCAACATCATCATCAGCAGCAGCACCACCACCACCACCATCATCATCACCACCACCAACACCATCATCATCAACATCATCATCAGCAGCAGCAGCATCATCATCAGCATCATCATCAGCATCATCATCAGCATCATCAGCATCATCAGCATCAGCATCAGCATCAGCATCAGCACCAGCACCAGCAGCACCAGCAACATCATCATCATCATCATCATCATCATCATCATCATCATCATCGTCACCAACATCATCATCATCATCATCATCATCATCATCATCAACAGCAGCAGCATCATCAGCATCATCAGCATCATCAGCAGCAGCATCATCATCACCATCACCATCTGCAGCAGCATCATCATCAGCATCATCATCAACATCATCAGCATCAGCATCATCATCATCGTCATCGTCATCATCATCATAATTTCCCTCCATCTCCTCCTCCTCCTTCATCTTTTCTCTTCCAAGTATTCCCCCGAGGATTTCCAGAACTGGGGAAGCACTTAGTCCAATAGCTTGGCCAGGTTGCTGCCCAACGTTTAGCCGCGTGGGCGTTTCCAAAAGGCAGGGGGCGGCGGTGGTTCACCGTAGGCTCCGTCGATCGATACACACAGCCACACACACACACTCATGTGTATGTATATACAGAGAGAGAGAGAGAAAAAAAAAAAAAAAAAAAAGAGAGAGAGAGAGAGAGAGAGAGATAGAGAGAGAGAGATGGCGTCGCGGCCCGCGCGCAGCGACAGGGCGTCCAGAGTCAGAGAAGATAACGCGCGTGCGCGCGCCTAAAGGTCGAGCCCTCGAGCCGCTCAGAACGAGCAGCGCCTCGGCCAGCAATGGGTCACACACACACACACACACACACACACACACGCACGCACACACACACACACACACAAACACACACACACACACACTCACGCACACGCACACACGCACACACGCACACACGCACACACGCACACACACACACACACACACACACGCGCGCGCGCGCGTGCGCGCGCGCGTGCGGCAACTCCCTGGACCTCCCCCTGGGGCGCGCTCTGGCCGGGCACCCCAGGCGATCCCAGCCGTGGCGACGAGGGCCCAGGGCCCCCACCGCGGAGGCACCGCGCGCGCCAGGAAGCCGCGGAGGGGCGGGCGTCGGTACTCCGATCTTGCCCTGAATTCGGATCCACCGCGCCTTGGCGGATTATCCGACTTACAGGTGTGCTGGAAGTGCACCCTGGACGGCGCTAAAAAGTGCAGTCAGCCCGTGTAGCAAGGGCGCACGATGAGGATGAAAGAGGGCCTTGGAGGGCCATGTCGACACCTTGCGAGCGGGGCGCGGCCAGCGAAAGCGGCCAAGGATGAGCCGAAGGGGAAGGATGCAAAAGTAACCTTGGGAAGTTGCTCATCCTTACTATACGGCTTGACCGTAGGGCGGAACTTCTGGCTTCAGAAAAGTAGGGATGATATTTCCGATGACGTATGACGGAGGCAGCGACGGCAGAGCAGGGCGGACATCTGCATCACAGGAAACCAAAAAAGTAGGCGGAAATGCCCGCCCCACTCGCGACATCGCCCGCGGCACGGAGTATCCAAAGTCAGGGTGCCCCCTCCCGTCCGCCCCAGACCCCTCTGCAGTGTGAAAAAGCACAGCGCGAACGTGTTCTTCCTCGGCGTTTCGAGATGGAGCGAAAGGGGGGGAGAGGGGGAGGGCGGCCTGGTTCCGAGCCCCTGCTTGGTGCGACTGTCTGGAGCAGTGCTCCCATGGGGAATCTCACGGGCAGGCGAGGCCCCACGGTGCTTACAGGGCAGTTTTTGATACATTGGATTGTTTGAAAGATCGGATTTTAGGGAGGGGGCCCCAGCGCCGATGCGAGAAATCCGCGCGGACCTCCGAGTTTTTTTCTATGTTTATGCCATGTTTCGTTCCCCTAGTGAAGCATCGCCCGGCGTTGCGACTGTCTTCTCACTCGTTGTTGTGCCGATCGGCGCGGGCCCTCGCCCCCCCCTCCCCCGTGGAGTAGATCTTGGCTGTTCTCGGCACCGGTTTCCAGCAGGTGGTGTACAGTGCCGTTTTTAATACATGCTCCGCGTGCGGATCATGTACTAAACATGCAGCGATTCAGTACTAAAAACAACGATGAGTTCATGCATACATTTATTCATAGATTAATCATCTATGAAAAATCCGATATTTCAAAAAATCCAATAATGTATTAAAAACGGCCCTGTAAGCACCGCGGGGCCCCGCCTGCCCGTGAGATTCCCCTATTCACTGTCTTCCGCCCCCCGGGGCCCTCCCCAGGGCCCCGGGCAGCCACGCAGCGACGCCAAGCGAGAAGGCGGTGCTGGGGAAGGGGTCCAGACCTCCAGGGGTCCAGGCCGTGAGAAATCACGACGTCGGAGGTCTTGGGATCAAGTCGGGCGTGTCCCCCTGCAGGGGGAGCTTCGGCGAAAAATAGAAAATACCCAGAAAATGCTCCAAAATGGTGAAAGAATAACCAAAAAATAGTCCCCAGACTATTGTTGTATTATTTTTGAATATTCCCCCTGTAGAGGGACAGGCCCGACGTAAGTCTGGGGCCGAGGCGTGGGCAGGACCAGTCAGCACCGAATTGGGAGATCGGATCGAAGCGGAGCGCGAGTCAGATCGGACTGCACCGGCACGGAGCCGAAACCGAATCGGATCGGCTGCGCCAGGATGCACGGCGCCGTGCAAGCATCGTGCCGCATCGGATCTGCCGACCTCCTCCTCCTCCGCCTCCGCCTCCGCCTCCGCCTCCGCCTCCGCCTCCGCCTCCGCCTCCGCCTCCGCCTCCGCCTCCGCCTCCGCCTCCGCCTCCGCCTCCTCCTCCTCCTCCTCCTCCTCCTCCTCCCCCTCCTCCTCCTCCTCCTCCTCCTGGAGTCGACCTCGAATCGGATCGATCGGATCGAAGTGGACCCTGCCAGGTACCCCCAGAGCCCCTGAAGGCAGCCACGGGGCCCCAGTGGGGCCCCCGGGAGAATCGCAGGTGGACCCTAGAGAGCATACTCTGCACGGCCCCCCCATGATTGAAGGGGCCCCAGGACACACACACACACACACAAATAGATACACACAAATAAACAGATTCCCAAGATTTTCCCATATGTTCTGGGTTTCTGTCTTCCCCCCCACTTCCCATATTTTCCCATATTTTCTGGGGAATCGAGGATTAATTGTGTCTGTGTTTTTTCCTCTCCTGAATGATGACCCCAGGAAGCCCGGGCATTCCTGACGATGATCCCTGCTTGATGCCCTTGAGGGGCAACGATAGGGGGGGACTGACATAGGGTGGGCAAGCACCGACTTGGAATCGACGGTGCATCGCCGATAGATCGGCGATAGGCCCCCGATCGCCACTCCGCACCTTCCTGGGCGAGGGTGGACCATCGGGCCCCCATCGACGATGAATGGGCGATTGGGGATCGATGCGTTCCCCACCGAACCAGTTCCCCATGTCGTTGCCTCCTGGCTTTCGGGACATACCCCGGCTCCCCGGCGGCCGTTCGGGACGACTCCTGAACCCCAAGAACGCTCTCGGCCAGGCGCAGCTGCTGTAAAGCATCCCGAGGCTGGATAACCGCCGAGAAGCGACGAGAACCCGCCAAGAACCGCCCATAAGCCCACCGGCCGAGTCGCGAAACAGCACCGGATCGGGGCCTGCACTGCATCGGGCCGCAGCGCATCGGGCCGCAGCGACACGGAAGCGAGATTCCGCATCGAGCCTCCCGGGGCTGGAAAACGGCCGAGAGAGCCCACGGAATACGTCCGAAGACCTTCGAGCCTCGAACCTCGAACCCCCCAGGAGGAGGAGGAGGAGGAGGAGGAGGAAAGGGAGGAGGAGGAAAGGGAGGAGGAGGAGGAGAAGGAGGAGGAGGAGGAGGGTGAGGAGGAGGGCGTTGCCCCCGAGCCCTGCGCAGGGCCCTGCGCAGGCCCTGCGCAGGGGGGCAGGCCCTCTGCGGCCGCGCGAGGCGGGGCGCGGCGCGCGGCGCCACGGCCGAAGGGGGGGGGCACCGGCCGCCCCCGATCGCGCTCCGCCGGGCGAGCGCGGGGCGCGGGCCTCTGCCCGGGGCACCGGGGTCGGCGGCGAGCAGGGGGGGGGGCGGGCTCTCTCGGGCGGCGGGGGTCCTTTTGGGGGCCCTCAACGACGACGACGACGACGACGACGACGACGACGACGACGACGACGACGACGACGAATGCCGCACGGGGCGCCTTGGCGAACTCGGGACGGGCGGCCGTGCCCCCACGGCCCCTCGTGCCCTGGGCACGCGCCGCGCAAGGGGGCCGCGGCGGTCTGGGCCCGCCCCCTCCTGCTCCTCGTCGCCTGGCTCGCCCCACCCCCGGCCTCCCTCGTCGTCATCCTCAGTCCTCGTTCCTCCAGCGTCAGCAGTGCCATCGTCGCCGTCGTCGGCATGTGCATCATCAGCAGCAGCACCATCATCATCCTCATCAGCAGCATCGTCATTATCCTCGGCACCATCGTAGTAGTCATTAGCATGATCTTCGTCGTGATCAACATCATCTTCATCATCACCATCATCACCACCACCGCCATCATCATCATCATCATCATCATCATCATCATCATCATCATCATTATCATCATCATCATCATCATCATCATCATCATCATCATCATCATCATGTTCATCATCATCAGCAGCAGCAGCATCAGCATTAGCATCACCATCAGCATCAGAACCATCATTATCATCATCACAACTACCATCACCATCGTCATCGTAATCACGGTTACACTCCTAGTCATCACCACCACCGTCATCAGAATCACCGTCGTCGTCGGCACTGTCGTCATCACGAGCATCATCGTCATCATCAAGCTCAGCAGCATGATCGTCATCATTCACAACACCAACAACATCCGACAGCAACACACAACGCACAGCTAAAAACAAACAGCAAGCAACAAATAAGAAACAACCAAAACAATATCAACAACAACAACCATTACAACAACAACAACAACAACAACAACAACAACCACAACAACAACAACAACCACAACAACAACAGCAACAGCAACAGCAACAGCAACAGCAGCAGCAATAATCAGTTTAAGACTGTTCGCTCTTATCCGCTCGAATGTCATGCAACGTGTATTTCCATACCCTCGATACCCGCCCTCTTGGTCTTCGATCGTACCTCTTATGGGGGGCATATCTTACTTCCCTGCAGGCCGGGCCCCAGCAAGCGGCGGGGCGGCCGCGGAACGTCGGCCTGGCCAGCGGCAGCGTTAATCGGCGGCAACCCGACCCCAAGAAGGACGGACAGGGGACCCACCACCACGACGACGACGACGACGACGACGACGGCGGCGGCGACGACGGCGACGACGACGAGCGAAAGCGAAAGCGAGAGCGAGAGCGACAGCGGGACCACGAAGGGCAGGAAGGGGGCCACGAAGGGCAACAGCGGGACCACGAAGAGCATGCCTTTGGGGCCACGAAGGGCGCGAACGAGCGGGGGCCACGGAGGGCAAATAATGCGGGGCCACAGGGCAACGACGGGGCCACTGAGGGTAGCACTGGGGCCCCGTAGGACAGCGAGGGGGCCAAGAAGGGCGAAACTGGGGCCACGAAGGGCATGCATATGGGGCCACGACGGGCGCGAACGAGGGGGGGCCACGAAGGGAATACGAATATTGGGCCGCAGAGAGCAAGGACGGGACCACTGAGGGCAGCAACGGGGCCACGAAGGGCATGTGTTGGAACTCCCCGCAATTTACTCAAGCGCCTCCCGACACTCAGGCACCCAGGAGTCGCGCTCACGCTTAGGACTCCCTCACAGCTTACTTTGGAATCGAGATCTCGCTGCCCTTCGCGGCCCCGTTGCAGCCCTTCGTGGCCCCCTCGCTGCCCTTCGTGGCCCCGTTGCAGCCCTTCATGGCCCCCTCGTTGCCCTTCGTGGCCCAGTTGCAGCCCTTCGTGAACCCCTTGGTCGTGCCCCCTCGCTGCCGTTCGCGGCCCCGTTGCAGTCCTTCGTGTCCCCCTCGCTGCCCTTCGTGGCCCCGTTGCACCCCTTCGTGACCCCAGAGCGGGATTCTTGAGTAAATGGCAAGCAAACTTCCAGCGAAAGCGCGAATCCAAAGCGTCGAGAGAGCGAATCCTGAATAACTTGCAAGGAATTCCAAAGCGAGAGCGCGATTCCTGAATAAGACGCGAGGAAAACTCAGGCGGGAGCGGGGCTCTTGGTAAAATAGAAAGGAAGTCTCAAGCGGGAGCCGTTGTTGTAATCCGGGGCCAACAACACAGCTTGAGCCGACTGACTTCCCCTGATACAGAAGCAAGGCGCGACCCCAGGCGAAGCACTCCAATTGAAAAAACACAATGGCCAAGCCAACCGAGGGGGGATCAACAATAATCTTTCAACAACAACAACAACAACAACAACAACAACAACAACAACCACAACCACAACCACAACCACAACCACAACCACAACCACAACCACAACCACAACCACAACCACAACCACAACCACAACCACAACAACAACCACAACAACAACAACCACAACAACAACAACAACAACAACAACAACAACAACCACGACGACGACGACGACGACGACGAAGGAAGAACGGAGACACCGGCCCCGGCACGAGGACGCACGGTCAACGGTCACACCCAGGTGGAGCAACGGACAGTCCCGCCCCGTGGCTTCTGCGTTGGCGCTCACTGTGTGACGACGGTTCATACGGCTCTGCGGTGGGCCCCCTGCGGCGGCTACGCGCCCCACTCGACAAACGTACACTCCGGCCCCATGTCTCACTTCATCCGACCTGTGGCCTCCGCAGAACCGCTCCCCGTGCGCTCCCGCCTTTTCCGGCCCCTTGCTTGCGCTCCTCGGGAAACCGCAAGAATCCAGAAGAATCGTTCGAAATCGTCTGGGGTCCTCAAGAGTCCTGAGGAATCCTCAGGAATCCTCTGGGCTCCCCAAGACTCCTGAAGGATCCTCCGAGATCCTCAAGACTCCTCAGGAATACTTAAGAATATGTTGGTCTCCTCAGGATTGCTGAGGAATCCTTTAGGAATCCTTAGGAATCCTTCGGAATCCTTAGGAATCTGCTGGACTCCTCAAAATCTTGAGGAATCCTCAGTGATCCTCGGGAGCCCTCGGGAAATCCTTTGGAATCTTCTGGGCTCCTCAGGAGTCCTGAGGAATCCTTGGGAATCCTCAGGAGCCCCAAGGAATCCTAGAAATCTTCTGGGCTTCTCAGGAGTCCTGAGGAATCCCTGAGATTCGTCTGGGCTCCTCAAGAGTCCTGAGGAATCCTGGGAGATCCTCAGGAATCCTGAAGAATATTTAAGAATCTCCTGGGCACCTCTGGTGTTCTAAAGAATCCGTAGGAACCCCTAGGAGTCCTAGAGAATCCTTAGGAATTCGCTGGGCTCCTCAGGAATCCTGGGGATCCTCAGGAATCCCCAGGGCAGGGGATCCCCGGGAGCCCTATGAAATCCTGAGGAATCTTTTGGGTTCCTCCTAAAAAATTCTCGGGAATCCTCAGGAGTCCTGAGGAATCATTAGGAATATGCCAGGCTCCTGAGGAGCCCTGAGGAATCCTTAGAAACCCTCTGGGCTCCCACTCCTGAGGAATCCTTCGGAATCCTCAAGGATCATCAGGAGTCCTTTACAATCCCCAAAAAAAAGAGGGAGGGGTACACCCTTACTCACCTCCCCCGACCTGCCCTGCCGGAAGCCCCCCCCACCTTGTTTTATGCTTTTCACCTCTCGGAAGCTCACCCCTCCCTTTCGCGCTCCTGAAGCTACCCCCCCGCCTCCCTTTCCACAAGGGGGAGGGGGCTTAGCTGACCCCGAGACCCCCCCCCTCACTTTGAACCCCCCGTGCCAAAAGCCCCCCCCCTCCCTTTCCCCGCCCCTCGGAAGCTACCCCCCACCCTCCGCGCTTTGGAAGCTACCCCCCGACCTTAGGTCGACATTCAAGAGTAGGTGACATGGGTTTTTTCTCGTCATCATGCTCACCACCATCATCACCACCATTAGAATCACAAGTTTCATATGTTTTCTTATCCTCCTCATGTTCCTAATCCATCTTCATCCCCCGCGAAATCAAAGCAGTAAGACATCCGTGAAAACAGGAGCAACAACAAACCCACACATTCAAACACACTGTGAAACCCGTACAGAAATCCATACAATCAGAAACAAACAGAAAACCATACAATCAAAAAAAATGACATCCATACAATAAATCGAAATAAGAAATCCATTCTATAAAAACCAACCAAAAAAAAAACGTCTTGAGCCAAAGTCCGAACGAAAGTACGGGGATTCTCAGGAGCCCCGAGGAATCCTGCGAGCTTCTCAGGAAACCTCTGGGAACCTCGGGACTCCTCCGGATTCCTCAGGAATCCACGACGACGACGACGACGACGACCAGCACCACCGCCTGAAGAGTGATTTATCGACGGCGTGCTCTGGCCGTGTCCCGCGAGGAATCCCTGGTGATCCCGAATAATCCGGGCGATTCCTGAAGAATCCTGAATCACCCTGAGGAATCGTCGGGGGGGATGGAAAAATTCCTGGTTGACCCTTGGGGAATCCCGAAGGGCCTTGGGGAATCCTGGGGAATTCTGGTGAACAGCGGGAAATCACCTGGAATTTTAGGGAATCTAGGGAGTCTTGACGAATTCTGACCGATCCTGACGGATCTGGGGGATCCTGAAGAATCCGGTGGACTCCTGGTGGATCCTGAAAACCCTCGGGCGTCCTGACGAATGCAAAGGAAGCATGGGGAATCTTAGGGAATCCGAAGGAGTTCTGGGAGGTCCTGACAAATCCTGCAGGGTCCTTGGGGATCCTGACGGTCCTCGGGGATCCACTCAGCACGAATGACCATGACGGGCCACGGGGAATCCTGACGAATCCTGGGGAAGCCTGGGGGTCCTGAGGACTCTGAAGAATCCCTGTGGAATCCGATGGGTGCCTGAGGAATCCTGGGGCGTCCTGGGATTCTCCAATCTGGGCATTTCCAGGAACCCCGATGGCTCCTGAAAAATACTGAAGAATCCTGCGCCAACGGGAGGAATCCTTGGGGACCCGCGGGGGTCCTGGAGAACCTCAAGAACGACGCCCAGAATGCCGACAAGTTCTCCAGCCCGGTGGAGAACCGGCCGCCGCCGCCCCAGTGCCAAAGACTTTTTTTCCAACCCCGTGGTGCAGGCACGCGCTTGCTGGAGCGCGGATTATACCCTCAGGTGTAAGGATTCGGCTTTTGAACAAGAAGAAGATCTCAACACGCGGGGGCCCGTGACTCCGGCTTTCCGAACAAAGCAAAGCAACGACAACAATGACATAAACAACAACAACAACAACAACAGCAGCAGCAGCAGCAGCAGCAGTAGCAGCCTCAGCAGCAGCAGCAGCACCAGCAGCAGCAGCAAGAACAACAGCAGCAAGAACAGCCACAGCAACGGTAAAGGCAACAGCAACAACAAAAGCCGCAACAACAACTAAAACAACAACGAACATCACAACAACAACAACAACAACAACAACAGCAACAACAACAATAACAACAACAACAACAACAACAACTATAACTACAACTACAACAACAACAGCAGCAGCAACAACAACAACAAACCGGCGACGCCCACTGGCGCCAACTGAGGCGCCTACTCCGTATACACGGAGTCATAAGCCCACATGGCTCAGCGTATCCGACACACGGAATATGAAGCGCTAAAGACTCCGCACATACGGAATAAACAGCCTTGATATTCCGCGTATCCGATGCACGGTATGATTAACACCTTTTACTCCACACACACACACGGAAGAAATGGCCGCCATTACTCCGCGCGTCCGACACGCGGCCTAGCACGCGCACATTACTCCGCGCACACGGAGCAATATGCCCCCATTACTCCGCGCATCCGACACGCGGAATGCTAGGCGCCCCTTACTCCGCATACCCGGAATAGCAGGCCCCTATTACTCCGCGCACCCGGTACACGGAATAGAAGGCGCCCATTACTCCGTACACACGGAATAACAAGCCCACATTACTCCACGCATCCGACACACGGAATATGAGGTGCTGATTTTCCGCGCACGGATAATTGGCCACTATTACTCCGTGCATCCGAAACACGGAATATTAGGCGCCTATTACTCCGCATGTTCGCCCCCACCGGTCGCGCGGACGCGCGCCCGGGCGCCCAGGCGGCGCCGCGCCGGAGGCGCCGTGCCCGAACTGGACTGGAAACACAAGAGCACGCCACCACCTGCAGGGCGGCGAAGGAGGAAGCGGGGTCGCCCGACCTTTTCCTTGCCGAACTCTCAGGGGCGACTTGAATCGGCCTCGAAGGTGGCCTGTCCGAGGGGATACGCATTGCTCGGTGAAAGGATTTGCCGGAATAAGACCGTCTTTCAGGGTTCGTCAACTTCAGAAAACAACGTGACCCTGCCCTGCCCAGGCTGGCGGGTGAAGTGCGAGCTGGCAAACTCCAAGACCCTTGCATTGATGTTGGCTCGATTGAAACGCGTCGCCTCTAGGCGTGGGATTTTGCGCGAGCCTTTTAATTGAAAAAGCGTGCAATGGGTCAACAACAGACGTTCTCAGCCGCGCAGACTCATCAACATAACAATTTTGATCGCACGACTGCGCCCAGCACAAACACATCGAAGCGCTTAGGGCAATCGCTGAGGAGCCAGACAGCACCGAGCTTCTTCAGCAACGCCATACATATTGATGCCCTCATTTTCACTTCCTCGGACGCGTCAGATTTTCGGTTTAAGTGACAGGACATGTTCTTTACTTCTTCCATTATTGGCACCGGGGCGCCGTCGCGGGAATGCACGTCTGGATTGTTTGCGGTCGCGACCATTCCGCATTTACCCCTGTTCAACGCGAGCCTGTACTTTTGACTCTCCGTCGCAATCATCGCGAGAAACTCGCTCATGGCGCGGGCGTCCGCCCATGCGCAAATTGCGGCGCCGGCATAAAGAATTTCGTCGACGCCCACTCTGCCGATGCACCCCTCGCCCGATTCGGCGCGAGCGGCCAGGAACACGACCGTCATCACGACGACGAATAAGCGCGGGGACACAGGGCATCCCTGCCTGATTCCCGCGCGCTGCCGCTTCCAAGTCGAAGGTGGCTCTCCTCGCCCCACCATGAATTCTGCGCACGCGCAAGGTGACTGAATGACGGCGACGACTTTGGGGGACACACCCATCCGCTGCAGCGCATCGACAAGGCCGGGCCTGGTCACCTCGTCGGAAGCCTTTCCCCAATGAAGCAACGCGACGATTGCTCGCTTGTTCGCGATCCCCCCGAACTCTGCCAGTCTCCGCGCGCAGTGGATAGCCTGCGCCGCGCCCCTGCGTCGCCTGAAACCGCGCCGCGCGGTTTGGAGACATGCGTAGAGGACCGCGGCCAGGCGCATTTGCAATACGGTGGTCTCTCTCTCTCTCTCTCTCTCTCTCTCTCTCTCTCTCTCTCTCTCTCTCTCTCTCTCTCTCTCTCTCTCTCTCTCTCTCTCTCTCTCTCTCTCTCTCTCTCTCTCTCTCTCTCTCTCTCTCTCTCTCTCTCTCTCTCTCTCTCTCTCTCTCTCTCTCTCTCTCTCTCTCTATATATATATATGGAAGGCACTGTTGAGCAGCAACACGGGCCGGCGGCCCCCCCAAGCGCTCGCGCCCCCCTCCTCGCAAATCAGCGCGACCCGAGCTCGAAGCACTTCTGGACAGACGCGCCCTTGACGCCACCACGCGCGTAGGAGTTTCGAGTAGCGCCATAGGATTATCATCGCTCGTCTCCTTGAATATCTCCATTGGCACCCCGTCCGGGCCGGGGGCCTCGCGACGCTTGAACTCCCCAGGGGTCGCCCTGACTTCAGCCAGATCGACATCGGCCCCGTTGAAGCGCAGTTGACGGGGGCGAACGATAGCAGGACGGAGCGGAGAGGGCGGGGGGGGCCGAGGAGGAGGAGGAGGACGACGACGACGACGACGACGACGGGGGGTGGGAGGGACCCAAGTGATCGTTTTAGTGGCCACTGGTGCCGCGCCAAATACTCGGCCGCCGCTTCCACGCGCTGGGCAACAGCAACTGGTTTGCCGCGTATATATCACGCGCGGCAGGGTCGCGGTTAGTAATCGGATTTCAAGCTGCGAATTCCCAACTATCTGTCGCGCGCGTCCAGGTCTCTGGAGAACGTTTGCAAAACGACCCCTCTCCCTGTCTTTTCTCTTCCTTTTTCTCTGAATTATGTGTCCTGCTGGTCGAACTCCCACGGGCCCTGCGAAGGCACCGCGCCCTCTCGCGAGGCGAGGGGCTGCTCGGCGCGGCTCGAGCAAGCGACGCTTCTCGCACGCGCCGGCGCTCTCGGCATAAGCCTCTCTGCTAGATGGGCAGGCTGAGCGGCGTAAAGCGACGAGTTCCACAGATCACTGCACTGGGCGGAGATCTCCCGATTAATGGCAACTTTGTCAGCATCCGAGCAATCTGCGCACTCGACCCGCGCTCGCCCGGTCCGGCGCAGCGCTTTGAGCCGCGCGCGGGCGGCGGCCCATACGGGGTAGTGGCCAGCGTTGATGTTCGCGTCGGCGTCAGTCTCAGCGCTTGCGATTAAGTTGGCCCACCTCCGCAGGCGACGATAACATCGAGTTATTCGCGGGCGCGGCGGTAGAAAGGAGCGCCCCGCTGCGCGCCCAGCGTTCTGCGCGCAACGAGCTCTGTCAGGTTTCCGAAACCACGCGTTGGCAAGACGTAAATGGTTCAGGTTGGCACATCCAATGAGTAACTGGCGGTCTCTGCCACGCCTCCGGCGGCGCGTCACATGGGTTAGCTGAATTGTCGTGAAACGCGCGCGGCCCGACCGCGCTACTCTCATCATCACCGCGTCGCGCCTGCACCCTAGCGCTCGAATCTCCGAGCACGCAGGTCGGCCCTCGATAGTTGCACACCACGAAAACTCGCTGCATTGTTCAGTGAAGCGTCTTCGCCCCCATCAGGTCTGAACGCCCGGGGGGGCGCGAAGTGCAGATTTAGCTCTCGGCCCGGCGCGGTTGAGTTCGAAGGCGCTGACGCGGCCACCCACCAGCTCCACATCCGTCACGTATTTCACGATATCGCTGCGAATAACAATGCCGACCCCGGCTGCAAAACTGTCCTGCCGAAACGCGTTCTTCCCCGCCGAAGAACCTGGCACTCTTTAAACGATTCTTTCCTGTTTTGCGACACGTGCGTTTCTTGGAGCGCCAGAACATGAATAGTTGCAGCCACCATCCACGACTCAATTCCCCCCGCGCCACTGCCTGTTTCATTCCGCGCGCGTCCAATGCGGCGACTCTCAGCGCCATTCCAGCGGGCATTTTTCCTGCGCGATTACGGCGACCACTGGGCCCCTGAGCCGAAGCTGGAAACATGTTGTGCTTACTTCGAAATTACGCTACCCCCTCTGCGTGGCGACCGCTCCTCGCACGTCTTCTTGACCCCCTCCTTTTCGTCGCTCGTCGTAGCCGTCTTCTGGCTTGAGCCAAGATGCCCCTGAACCCGCGCGCCGTGTTCCGCGGCCCAGGGCCTGCGGAAGCCACATCGGGGGGCGCGGCTGTTCGGTCTCCGCCAGGGCGGGCCCCGCGGCTCACCCGCTGCACCTCTGACGGCACCACCACTGACGTGATCGGCAAGAGGGTTGCTCCCCTCCGCAAGAAGAGGACCCCCTCCTTCCGCTACCTCGCGTCGCGAATCGGGCGGGGAAGGCCGCCGCCAGTCCTCGCGTCGCGCAGGGCCCGCCCGACAGGCCGCTGCCCGCCTGGGCCCGCCGCCAGAACGACGACGGGCCGTTGCCCCCCCGCCGCCCGGCATCTTTAAATTCGCATGATTAACTCTGGCTCGAGAAAGGGCGCGCGGCTGCACGCCTCGCAGTTCCCACGAAATCCTGTTGTGTTTCCCAAGAAGGGTCGCCGAGATGGCGAACGTGGTTCTCTCCTGCTGCCCTGGGCACCCCTTGGACGAAGGGCGTGAAATTCCGTCCGTCAGTAGCCGCCTGCCCCCGCGGAAGCCGCAAAAAAAAAAACGTCGCATTGGTCCGGCCGCGTCCCCGCGCAGGGCCGGGCTGGGCCATGCTTACGTCCGCTCGTCTGCCCCTCGTGGTCAAGCCCGTCGCTGCGCCTATCTCCAGCGCCCCCAACGCGCTCGCTGCCCGCGCATCGGCGGAACCGGGGGGCGGGGCGGGGGGGCGAGGGGGGGGGCGCGGGGGCGGGATGAAAGAGAAGTGTTCGCGCGCCCCGGGTCCCCCGCCCGCCCCTTCCCAAGCGATTCGGGCTTCTTCCCTTGGCCGCACCGCTGGCTCTTCTCCCTGGCCTTCTCCAAGACGCGCCCTCTGAGGACGTTGCCGTCGGAGTAACAAGGCCCTAGTACTCAGCGTATACGATAAACGGAATACTAAACACATAGTTCTACGTATACACGGAATAATGAGGCTCCTATTACTCCGTGTATACGACACACTGAATCTTAAGCGCTTAACACCCCGTACGCACGGACTAATAAACCACTATCAACCCGTGTATCCGATACACGGACAAGCAAGCGCGCATGCATCCGTATACACGGAATAATAAGCGACCATTACTCCGTGCATCCGATACACGGAATATTCCGCGCCGAATACTCTGTATACACGGAGTGATAGACTGATATTACTCCGTGTATCCGATACACGGAATGGCAAACGCTTCCTACTCCGTATACACGGAAAAATAAGCCGTTATTACTCCGTGTATCCACGAACCTGAACACTCCGCGCTTATTGCTCCGGATACACGTAATAATAGGCCGCCATTACTCCGTGTATCCGACACACGGAACAGTAAGCGTCGATTACTCCGTAGACACGGAATAATACGCCCCTGTCACTCCGCGTATCCGATACAAAGAACATGCGTCGCCAATTACTCCGTGTACACGGAGAGAAAAAAAAGGCCGTAATGTTCAGTCTATCCGATATGCGGAATAGTAAGCGACTATTACTCCGCATACACGGAATAATAGGCCGCTGTTACTCCGCGTACCCCATACACGGAAGAGTAAACGCAAATTACTCCATATACACGGAATAATACGCTCCTCATTACTCCGTGTATCCGATACACTGAATATTCCGCGCTTCTTACTCCGTATACTCGGAGTAATTGAAGGGCCGCGAATATTCCGTGTATCCGATACACGGATTAGTAAGCGTCTTTTACTCCGTATACTCGGAATACGATGCCCCTTATTACTTAGTGTATCCGATACACGGGCTATTACGCTCTTATTACCGCGTATCTACGGAATAATAGGCCGCGATCCCTCTGTATATCAGATGAACGGAATACTTGGCGCTTATTATTCCGTATAAACGGAATAATACACCGCTATTACTTCGTGTATCCGTTACACGGAATAGTAGGCGACGATTACTCCATAAACACGGAATAACAGTCCGCTATTGGTGCGAATAACAAGAACAGGTACAACAGCAACAGCAACAACAACAACAACAAGAGCAACAACAACAACAACAACAACAGCCACAACAACAACGACAACAACGACGACGACAACAACAACAACGACGGCAACAACAAGAACAACAACAACAACAACAACAACAGCAGCAGCACCAACAACAGCAACAACAACAACAACAACAACAACAGCAGCAGCAGCAGCAGCAGTCGTCCTGCTTGGAGAAGGCACCGACATTGCTTACAGTCGGCATCCCCACTTCCATTGCCTCTTGGCCCCGAGTTCCCCGCCAGGCCCTCCTCCTCCTCCCATTATTCCTGTGCGTTCTCCTTCATTATCATCCTTCCTCCTTCTCCTGTCGTCATCCTCCTTTTGCTTCCAGTGCGATGCCCCAAAGGAGGTGGCCAGATGTGGACGCGAACGAGCCACGCCAAAAACACAATACATTGCAGGTATAGCGAGGAACGGGGGGATAGGGACAGGAGGGTAGCCAGAGAAGGAGGACTCCATAAAAAATGATGACAAAAAAAACGCGCGCGCCGGAACCGGTGATACGTCGCCGCAACGGGGGATAGGCACAGGAGGGGAGCCAGAGAAGGAGGACTTGATCTATATTAGGGAGAAGAAAAAAGAGAAAATAAGAATAATACTGATAATACTAATAATAAGAATAATAATAATAGTAATAATAATAATGATAATAATAATAAGAATTCCAACAACAACAAAAAACAGAAAAAACAAAAAAAAAAAAAAAAAAAAAAAAAAAAAAAAAAAAAAAAAAAAAAAAAAAAAAAAAAAACGCACGCGCTGGAACCGGGTGACACGTCGCCGCGCTAGATCGGCGATGGGCGATGGGCCCTCGACCGCAGAGCCGCACGCTCCCCGGGGCGGCGTGGGCTGTCAGGCCCCCTCGGCGATCCAGGGGCAATGGGGGGGGGGCAATGCGCCCCCCCGAGCCCAAGTCGGGCGTGTCCCCCTACAGGGGGGTTGTCGACGAGAAATATCTAAAAAGTCAAAAAAAAAAAAAAAAAAAAAAATGCCCCAAAAAAATGTTACAGAAATACTCAAAAAATAGTCCCCCGACTACTTTTTTTACTATGTTTGAGTATTCCCCCTGTAGAGGGACAGGCCCGACTTCACCCGAGCCTGTGCCCCCCTAACGCTGCCCCCTCGCTCTCGGGTCACAGCTCGGATCTCTGACGGCAGCTCGGGAAGATCTGGACACTCCCAGAACGCTCCCGGCGAGGCGCAGCCGCTGGAAAGCACCCCGAGGCCGTAAGAAAGACCGCCGAGAAGAGACGAGCACCCGCCGAGAACCGCCGATAAGCGAACAGCGGCCGTGGTCTCCCCGTGCCGAGTCGGCGGCTGGCACAGGCCAGACGCTGGACGATGCATCGAGGTGGAGAAAGAGGAGGAGGAGGAGGAGGAGGAGGAGGAGGAGGAGGAGGAGAACTGATCGAGTCGCGAAACAGGATCGGATCGGGGCGATCTCCGGATCGGGCCGCCTCGGCACGGCATCGGCATCACGAGCCGAGCCGGCCGCGCCCCGCTGCGCATCCGCGCTGTGCGGGCATCGGGTCGCGTCGAGTCGCCAGGACATCGACCTCGAAGCGGATCGACCGAACCGAAGTCGGCCCCGCCAGGGGCCGGGACCCCGTGGCGGGCCTGGTGGCCCCGTCGCGCCAGCAGGAGGCGCGGGAGGCCCCCGGGCCCCAGCTGCCGTGGTGCCGCCGCACCGCCGAGACCCAGAGTGACCCCGACGCTATCCCTGGCGGGGGGGCGGCAGTCTCACCCTGCGTCGCTTCGGGACGTGGGGCACGCGGCACTCTCGGGACAGCGGCTGCGGCGCACCGACGGTCTGCACGGCAGCGCGGCACGCGACGGGGACGGTGGCAGCGCGTCTGCACGGCGGCGTGGCACGCAACACAGCCACCCCTCTGCCCGAGTCGTTCGGGCAAGGGCCCCCGGGGCTGGGCGCGGGCCCCCCAAAGAGCCCATCAGTACCCTGCAGGACGGGAAAATGACCACAGCCACTGCTTCTTGTCTGCGCTGCCTTCCAGCCGGCCGAAAAAGAAGCAGTGGCTGTGGTCATTTCCCTGGTGCCAAGCCTAACACAACCACTGCTTTGTTTGTGCTGGCTGGAAGGCGGCAACAGAAGAAAAGCAGTGGCTGTGGTAGTTTTCCCGTCCCGTATATCCGTGTCCGTCGCTGCCGTTTCGCGACGGGCTCCTTGGGAGCCCGGCCCGGCGCGGCCCGCCTCCCGGCCGCTCCAAGATCTGTCCCCGGGCCCCCGCTGGGGTTCGTTCGGACCCGTCTTTCGGAGCTGAGGCCTGCGCAGAGGGCATCGAGACTCGAGCGGAATCGACTACCGAACTGATGTATCCCAAAATCAGTTTTCGCTTCGAGCCTCCGGAAAAATATATTCAACATTCAACTTTCTCCGTAGATTGACGAACCCTGTAGGCTTTCGTCGTAGATTCGATGGGGAAAATCAGTTCTGACTGACTGACTGAAGCCTTGCGTCCTGCAAACGCGTGGGCAAGATTGCACGTATGGCAACCAGACGTGAAAATAGAGAAAGGCGGCTGACTACAGACAGGGGCAGGTCACGGGAGGAGAAGAGGCAGAAAGGGGGAAGGGGGAGGGGAACGGAAAGGGGGGCAGAAGGAAGGACTGCTAAATATACACGTGTGCCATCGCAAACACACTTTGCGACCACTGCTGTCTCAATTCTGGGGTCATTCAATTCAATTCTGTAGTCGATCACCTACTCGAAATACACCACCACGTGTCTAGCCAGGGCCGTCCTGGCCCCCTGCATGAGAACGCTCTCAAAAGGGCGCGCAGCTGCTGGAACGCCTCCGGGGGCAGGACGAATCCGCGGAGAACCGACGCCGGACGCCAGGGAGGGCCACAGTTGCCTCGACCTGGCCCTTTAAAACAGGGCTAGGATCGGGATAAATCGCTCCAGAGCGTTCCGGAGCGCTCTCAGAGCGTTCCGGAACGCTCTGGAGCGGCCGCGGCGCCCAATACATCCTCCAACCCGCCGATTCTCAGAGATGTCGAGTTATCCCGATCCGATTTTGTCCCGATCTTCGCGTCGTTTTACCCTTAGCATCCGACGCCTTCGTTTTGCCAAGGCGCCGTTCCCAGAACTCCCGGCACCTTCCCCACGGCCAGCTCTTCATCGCGAGCCGTGGATGGACAGTCCCAGGGCCGGTTCAGGGCCCCCAGAGGCCGAAAACGGCCAAAACCTCCCGTCGCTACTTTCTCACGACGCTGAGGATGGAACGTTCGGGGGGGAGTGGCTCGGGGGGGAATGTTCCTGGAATCGTCGATACGTCGCCCATAGATCGGTGATATAGGCCCCCGATAGCGCATCGGCGTGCTCCATGGCGGGGCGGGCTGCCAGGCCCCTTATCGGCGATCCATAAGCGATTAGGGGTCGATGCACCCCCACTGAGCCTGTCGCCACCGCCCCCCCCCTGAGACGCGACCATGTCTGGGGCCCCATGCGCGGCGAGCGTCGCGCGGACTGGCCTGGCTGATCATCGTGGCTCCTCGAAGGCGACCACGGCACCTTGCCGAGGGGTTGACGGCACCCGTGCTGTGAGGGGATGGGGCGGTTCGCGTTCCTCCTCCTCCTCCTCCTCCTCCTCGTCCTCCTCCTCCTCCTCATCCTCCTCTTCCTCCTCCTCCTCCTCCTCTTCCTCCTCCTCATCCTCCTCCTCCAGTCCTTTTTCTTATAACTAACTCTGCCCTGTCACACCCCGAAGCCAGTTTTTAGGGCGGGCCAGGCGATTCGCCTGAGACTTCCTTATCATTTATGACCCTGAAGCTTAAAATCAGCGACTGTTTCACTGATGGAGGGCGGGTCGTTTTCAAAATGTGGCTCTCGCCTTAGCGCCGCGAACATTCGCCTTACAATTGCGCACAAGCTTCACGGATTGAGGGCGGGTCGTTTTCGAAATGCGGTTCGCGCCTTAGCGCCGCGCACATTCGTTCTTTAGATTTGCAAGGGCTTCACGGATTTAAGGCGGTTCATTTTCAAAATGTGGCTCTCGTCTCAGCGCAGCACACATTCGTCTTGAAAATACAAGAGCTTCCCGGATTGCTGGCGGTTCCTTTTCAAAATGTGGCTCTCGCCTTCGCGCCACGTACATTCGTCCTAAAAATGTGCAAGTGTTTCACGGATCCCCATGATGAGCGTATCAAAAAAATGTGTTTGGGAAAAATTCAGGGCTATGGGGTGCAACAGTTTTGCTGACTCGCAGCGTTGAAATCCCACGAATGGCGTTCTGGCACGATTCCGGATCGTCAAGACACACAATCAGGTTGATCCGTGGCGTTGGAATACCGAAAACAATGTTTTGGCATGATTCAGGGTCTTCAAACGGTTGTTTTCAAACGAGGGAGGTTCCTTTGTGGAGATGAACCGTTGCAGGGGCAAACGTAGAGGGAGCTTGGAAGGATTGATTCCAACATCATTGGTGGCTCTTGGGTTAACACTGGTCCTCCTTCTCCTCCTCCTCCTCCTTCTCCTCCTCCTCCTCCTCCTCCTCCTCCTCCTCCTCCTCCTCCTCCTCCTCCCCCCTGAAGACGGGCCTCTGCATGGGAGCTGCGAGCGTCGGGATGGGGCGGAGTGGGCTGGGATTTCCTCCTCCTCCTCATCCTCCTCCTCCTCCTCCAACCCTTTGCGATCGCCTCTCGACGAGACGCGGCAGGGGGTGTCCTGGACGAGGGCTGCGACGACGTCTCCCCTCCCTCACTCACTCCGGCGGCTAGCTCCCTCCGCTGTTTTCTTGCTCCAGCAGGGACGCTGCGGCAATGGGATGCTATGTCGGCCAGGTTGGGCTGGGCTGGGGGCTCCCTCAGCTTCCCAGGAGGGGCCTTCGTTCCCCTTCACTCTCTGCCTGTCTGCAGCGGTGTTTCACGCACGCTGTTCTGACTGCGGGGACTGGGGGACAGCGCGAAGCCCCCGCCAGTTGAGACGCGGACTCTCTGCCGGCCCATCCCACCCCTGAGGGTCGCTGTCCCTCCCATCGCCGGCTTTCCAGGCAACAGAGGTGGCCATGGACCTGCCCGCCTGGAGGCGCAGTGGTCGGTGTGGGGATGCTCCGTCGTGGGAGGCTCACTCCTGCCTGGTCAGGCCCACTAGAAGCATCCGTGCCCAGGGATGCGAACGCCGCCAAATCGGCCACCCCAGCCAGCAGGCCCTCCTGGCTCCCTCGCTCCTCGCCCTCTCTTCCTCTCTCTCTTTTTATGTGGGGCTCGGGCCCGCCACGGCGATCCACACAGAAGCTTCGACTCGATGATTCCGACTACCCGCGGGTCGTTTGCACGGGTGTTGCACGCTTGGCGGTCTTGCATTCGAAACGCGGGCACAAGAACGCGGGTTAAGAATATAGCCTATTCGAAGAAGGCTCACTGCCCATGCGGATACCCAAAACGACGGGCGATCCGAGGTGGAGAACCCGAACACGAAAAACCTAAGGTACCCATCCAAAACCACTGTTGTGTTTCACCCTCGCGCCAGCTGAACCTCCTGTTGATGTTGTTCGTAACGTCCATCATCACACAGTCCAACGTGCTAAACATTTCTCCCCAGCTCGTCGTCTGGTCGTACCGCGTTCTCCATGTCATGATGTCACTCGAGCACGGTCAACACAAGCCGGCGCGCAGTAGTGCCACCAGCGGCTCGGCGCTGCGCTGCCCCAGATCCAGTCTCCACAATCTCGCACACGAGCTGCCAACGCGATCCTAGCGCCTCCTCTTGGGCGCTCACGGCGACAGCACGACCGAAGACCGACCGAGCCGACAGCGAGGCCGAGACAGACCGAAACCGAGAGGCCGCACGCAGCCTGGAAGGGCGCGCAGCGGCGCGGCAGCCCCACGGCAGCCGACCGGTCCGAGCCGACCGAGCGCCACCGACTGCGACGCGGCCGAGCCGACAGAGCCACGGACGCCCCTGCTGCTTCGGGGGCGAGGGGGCCGTGCGACGCCTCCAGCACCCCTACAGGGGCCCTGGGACACACAAATGAATACACACAAATGAAAAGATTCCCCATATGTTTCCATATTTTCTGGGTTTTTGTCTTCCCCCCCACTTCCCATATTTTCCCATATTTCCTGGGAACCGACGATTAGTTGTGTCTGTGTGTTTTTCCCCTCCTGAACCCCCTCCCTCAGTGCCTCTGGGACCCCGTTGGGGGGCCCCCTGCGAACCCTACCCCTACCCCCCACGATTTCCGAGGGGGAGGGTGGGGTTCACTCCGTTCGGGAGCTCCCGAGGGAAGTGAACCCCACCCTCCCGCTCAGAAATCGTGGGGGGTAGGGGCAGGGCCCGCAGGCGGCCCCCTACCCGTGTCATCCCCGCTGGCGTGAGCCCCTCTGCCTCCAGCAGCGAGGAGCGGAGCTGCGGAGGACCGGCCGGCTCCCGGGGGGGGGGAAGGCGTCGGCCCGGAGTCGGCGGCGCTGCAGCGCCGAGGAGGTCGGCGACAGGTCCCCGACGGCGGGTCCGCATGCTCCTCTGGGCTGGGCGCGGCCATCGCGCCCCGGTCGGCGATGAAGCGACTCGGGGGGCGATGCGTCCCCCCCTTGGGCGTGGCTTAATGGGGGGGTCACACATGGGGGGGGTCAGAAAAGGTCCCCTTTCGTGCCCCCTTCGGGCCCCTCCAGAGCCCCAGGGGGCTCGCTTGGGTACCGTTTGGGTACCTTTTCGAACCACCCTCGCCACGCGACCGGTTGTTACTGCGGCCCGTTGGGTGTTAGTGTGGCCCGTCGCGCGGCGGGATGGGAGTTACAGTGGCCCGCGCAGGCCGCTCAATGAAAAGTAATATGTAAAGGTATCTCATGTTAGATCTGGAGAGATTCGCAACCCTTAAGGGAATGCACTCCCGCGCAGGCAAAAGTGGCCACAGTAACTCCCATCTGGAACCAACGTGGTAGTAGTGCTGTGTTAGTGGTGTGGTGGTCGCTGTGCTGTGTTAGTGGTGTGGTGTTGGTAGTGTTGTGTTAGTGGTGTGGTGTTGGTAGTGGCGGGTTGTGCTGTATGCTGTGTTAGTGGTGTGGTGTTGGTAGTGGTGTGCTGTGTTAGTGGTGTGGTGTTGGTAGTGATGTGTTAGCGGTGTGGTGTTGGTAGTGTTGTTGAGTTGCTAGTAGGTAGTAGTGTTGTCGTAGTGGCAGTGGTGCTGTGGTAGTGGTCTTGTGGTAGCGATGTTGTGGTGTTGTGGTTGTGGTATTGTGGTAGCGGTGTTGTGGTGCTGTGGTAGCAGTGTTGTGGTGTTGTGGTGCTGGTATTGTGGTAGTGCTGTTGTAGTGTGGTAGTACTATGGTGCTGTAGTGTTGGTGTTAGGTAACATCAGTTATAGGGAGTACTAGTCCTACGGAGTACTAGCCGCAGGGAGTGCTAGCCCCAGGGAGTACCAGTCCTAGGAATTACTACCCCTAGGGCGTACTCGTCCAAGGGAGTACTCGTCCTAGGGAGTACTCGCACGACGGAGTACCAGCCCTAGGGAATACTAGTCCTAGGGAGTGCTAGTCCGAGGGGGTGCAAAGAAGTACTGGCGCTAGGGAGTGCTAGCCCTAGGAAGTACTGGCGCTGGGGAGTGCTAGCCCTAGGGCGCTAGGGACGACGAGAAGTAGTAGTAGTAGTAGTAGTAGTAGTAGTAGTAGTAGTAGTAGTAGTCGTAGTCGTAGTAGTAGTAGTAGAAGAAGAAGTAGTAGTAGAAGTAGTAGTAGTAGTTATAGTAGTAATAGTAGTGGTAGTAGTAGTAGAAGTAGTAGTAGTAGTAGCAGCAGTAGTAGTAGTAGTAATAGTCGTATAAAAAGACATCGTAGTAGTAGTAGTAGTAGTAGTAGTAGTAGTAGTAGTAGTAGTAGCAGTAGTAGTAGTAGTAATGGTAGTAGTAGTAGTAGTAGTAGTAGTAGTAGTAGTAGTAGTAGTAGTAGTAGTAGTAGTCGTAGTCGTAGTAGATAGTCGTCGTAGTAGTCGTAGAAATAGTAGTAGTAGTAGTAGTAGTAGTAGTAGTCGTAGTAGTAGTAGTCGTAGTAGTAGCAATTGTAGTAGTAGTCGTAGTAGTAGTCGTCGTCGTCGTCGTAGTAGTAGTAGTAGTAGTAGTAGTAGTCGTAGTAGTAGTAGTCGTAGTAGTAGTAATAGTAGTAGTAGTAATAGTAGTAGTAGTCGTAGTAATAGTAGTAGTAGTAGTAGTAGCAGTAGTAGTAGTAGCAATAGCCGTCGTAGTAGTAGCAGTGGTAGTGGTGGTAGTAGTCGTAGAAGTCGGGGTCGTCGTGGCAATCGTATTTCTAGTAGTAGTAGTAGTAGCAGTAGCAATAATAGTCGTAGTAGTCGTGGTAGTAGAAGTAGTAGAAGTAGTACTCATAGTAGTAGTAGTAGTAGTAGTAGTAGTAGTATCATTATTATTATTAGTAGTAGAAGTAGTAGTAGCAGCCGTAGTAGTAGTGATAGTAGTAGTAGTAGTAGCAGTAGTAGTAGTAGTAGTCGTATAAGACGAACATTAGTAGTAGTAGTAGTAGTAGCAGTAGTCGTAGTAGTAGTAGTAGTAGTAGTAGTAGTAGTAATAGTAGTCGTAGTAGTAGTAGAAGTAGTAGTAGTAATCGTAACCGTAGTCGTAGTCGCAGTCGTAGCCGTAGTCGTAGTAGTAGTAGTAGTCGTAGTAGTCGTAGTAGTAGGAGTAGTAGTATGAGTAGTAGTAGTAGTAGTCGTAGTCGTAGTCGTAGTCGTAGTAGTCGTAGTAGTAGTAGTAGTAAAAGTAGTAAAAGTAGTAGTAGTAGTAGTACGAGTACGAGTACTAGTAGTCGTAGTAGTAGTAGTAGTAGTAGTAGTAGTAGTAGTAGTAGTAGTAGTAATAGTAGTAGTGGTAGTCGTAGTCGTAGTAGTAGTAGTAGGTAGCAGTAGTAGTAGTAGTAGCAGCAGCAGTAGTAGTAGTAGTAGTAGTAGTACGAGTACTAGTAGTCGTAGTAGTAGTAGTAGTAGTAGTAGTAGTAGTAGTGGTAGTCGTAGTCGTAGTCGTAGTAGTAGTAGTAGTAGTAGTAGTAGTAGTAGTAGTAGTAGTAGTAGTAGTAGGTAGCAGTAGTAGTAGTGGTAGGAGCAGCAGCAGCAGCAGCAGCAGCAGTAGTAGTAGTAGTAGTAGTAGTAGTAGTGGTAGTGGTAGTAGCAGTAGTAGTAGTGGTAATCGTAATAGATAGTCGTCGTAGTAGTAGTCGTAGTCGTAGTAGTAGGAGTAGTAGTAGTAGTAGTAATAGTAGTAGTAGTAGTAATAGTAGTAGTGGTAATAGAAGTAGTAGTAGTAGTAGTAGTAATAGTAGTAGTAGTAGTAGTAGTAGTAGTAGTAGTAGTAGTAGTAGTAGTTCTGAGAGCCTCAGAGGATCTTCGGAGAGCCCAAGAGGCTCTTAGGCGGCTGCAAGGAGGTCTTCGGCGGCTCCAAGAAGCTCTTCGAAGAGCACCAGAGGCTCTTCCGAGAGGCTCTCAGGAGAAAGGTGGGGGGGGCGGAGCCTTTTTGGCCTCCCCCCCCCTTTCACCGTACTCGATAATTAATACACTCCGGAGGACCCCTGGCCATACTAACACCCACCGGGCCGCAGTAACAACCAACGGGCCGCAGTAACACCTTATCTCCCCTCGCCACCTCCCCATTTATGACCCCCCCATTACGCGGCGCCCAACCCCCGGAGCCTGTCTCGGGTCGGGCGAAAGGGGGGGATAGCAAAGGGTGGGGTTGAGAATCGGCTCACGTGGCTAATTTTTCTGGCGCCTCCCGGCGCGCCGGAGGGCGACTATGTATCGAGGAGTGGGCCCCTCGGCGGGTCCGAAACCAGCTGCAAGCAGCAAATTTCGTAACCCCCCCTTTCCCAATCCTCCCCTTTCGTGCGGCCCGACTGTCCCCCACTGGCGTTGCCCCTGAAGCACACCCTCCTCCTTGATCTGGGGGCACGCCAACTATATACACCTACGCCGATTCCGGCTCATGATCGGCCTGGCTAAAATCGGTGCAAGTGTGTGAGGTTGGCGCTCTCCGAGGATCGGGGTCGCCCCCCGTGCCGCACCCCCCCCCCGAGCTTCTCCGGCCGCCCAGCGAACATGAGGGTGCGCGGCGGGCGCACCATCGGCCGGTGACGAGGGGTCCATGCAGCACTGCGGTGTATCGCAGCCCTGCCGGCGCCCCCGCCGCCAGGAGAAGAAGAAAAAGACGAAGGAGAAGAGGAGGAGGAGGAGCAGGACGAGAAAGAGGACGAAAACGACAACGACGACGGACGACGATGACGACGACGAACGACGGCGACGGCGACGGCGACGGCGACGAAGACGAAGACGAAGACGGCGAACGAGGATAGGCCGGGGATCGAGACTGCGCTCTGGGCGTCTCCTGGAACCCTGGAGGGGCTGGAGGCGAGGAGCCGGGGAAGCGGGAGCGGAAGGGGAGCGGCAGGAGCGGGGCCACGGGGACGCACCGCAGGACGTGCCAAAGAGACGCGCTACGGAACGTGCCAATGGACGTGCCACGGGACGTGCCAGGGGACGCGCCGCGCGACGTTCAAGGGGGACTCGCCACGGGACGCGCCACGGAACGTGCCAGGGAACGTGCCAGGCGACGCGCCAGGGAACGTGCCAGGCAACGCGTCAGGGAACGTGCTGCGGGACGTCCCTGACCCAGGGCCATTACGACGCGTCTGCGCTCCCAGAGCCACGATCCATCGTAAATTACGATGCGTCCGCGCTCCCAGGGCCACGATCCCTCGTAAATTACGTTGCATCCGCTCTCCCTGGGCCACGATCCCAAATAAAACTACGCTGCGTCCGCGCTCGTAGGGCCGCGCCCCCTCGTCAATTACATAATGTCAGCGCTCCCAGGGCAATGTTTCCAAGTAAATTACGCTGTGAGTCAACAAATTATGCAGAACAAGCGTTTCGTTCGAGACATCCGCAACAAACGAAAGTGCACACTTGACCCTGACTTGTATCGATCGCAATTTCAAACTACACAAAAAAAGCGTTTCGCTCGGGACATCCTCAAACGTTAATTCGCCCGCCCGTCTCGACCCCGTCATTTATCGCACGTAAATATATTGCACAGCTGTGTTCTAGAGCTCGGATTTTATTTCAGCTCATCGTCGTCGTTCGCTCGTTCGTCGTTCGTCCTCCCCCCTGGCCCCCCTGACCTTGCCCTGGACCCAGCCCTCCCCCCTGCCTTTGCCCTGGACCCAGCCCCCCTCGCCCTCCCCCCCCTGGCCTGCCTGGCCACCCCCCTGGCCTCCCTTGCCCCCTGGCATGGCCCTGGACCCACCTTGCCCTGGACCCAGCCCCCCTCGCTCTCCCCCCACCCTTGGCCTCCCTTGCCCGTTCGTTCGTCCTCTCCCCTGGCCCCCCTGGCCTTGCCCACCGTGTTCTAGAGCTCGGACCCCTGTATTATCTTGCACAGCTGTGTTCTAGAGCTTGGACCTCTTTATTTTCGTTCGTCGTTCGTCGTTCGTCCTCCCCCCCGGCCACTGGAGGAAGGAGGCGAAAGCCTCCTGTCCCTCGCAGGTCCTTGGTGCAAAAGCCAGGGCACGCGTACCAGCTGTTCCGCCGGCCCGTCTCAAGTCGCCCCCGGGGGTAAAATCTCTAAAAGAGACCCCCCCGCCCTTTCCGGGATTGCAACGATTGGTACCGACCCTCGTCGAGGCGTACCCCTAATTTACACCCACTGGTTGCAAATTCTGCGTGGAAGCTTCCCCCTGGGAGCCCGCTGTGACTCCCGCTGTGCGGGCTCCAGACCTCCTCCCTGCCGCACCCACAGACGTGTCCGTCGGTCGGGCCAGGCATTTCACCCGAGACCTCGTCACCACTCGTGGTCCTGAAGCGTGAAATCTGCAGCCGTTTCACGGACGGAGGGCGGGCCGTTTTCAAAATGGAGCTCTCGCCTCAGCACCGCGCACACTCGCCTTGAAAGTCCGCAACAGCTTCAAGGATGGAGGGCGGGTCGTCTTCAAAAATGGAGCTCTCGCCTCAGCGCCCAGCACATTCGTCGTAAATGTTGGCAACAGCTTCAAGGATGGAGGCATATTCATTCTCGGAAGGTGGCTCTCCCCTCAGCGCCGCGCACATTCGTCCCAATGCTAACAACAAGTTTCAAGATTCGTAGGATTGAAGTCTAAGCAGTGGTGTTCTGGCACAACTCGGGATTGTCAGGACGCAACAGTCACGTTGATTCACGGCGTTGAAGTCCCAGGAGTGATGTTCTAGCACGACCTAGGATTATCAAATAGTTTCGGACATTGACGGGTACCCGAATCCGATCAAATATTGAATGTAAGACTGCTGTTGGATTGTCTTTGTCCTGGCGAGGTCCTTGACTGGAGTCTGCGGGGGGAAATCCGTCAAGTCTTTGAATTCTTCAAACGGTTGTCTTTCAATGGGCCACTTCCTGCAATGAAGACGAATTCTTGAAGGGATCTGTGAAGAGGGAACTTGGAGGGAGGGTTGGGTTTTACGGTCAACACTGCTCCTCGATCTCCTCCTCCTGCTGCTCCTCTTGCTGCTTCTCCTCCTTCTCCTCCTCCTGCTGCTCCTCCTGCTCCTCCTGCTCCTCCTCCTCCTCCTCCTTCTCCTCCTCCTCCTCTCCCTCTGACCTCCTCATCCTCCTAGTCCTCACCCTCCTGCTCCTCCTCCTCCTCCTTCTCCTCCTCCTCCTCATCATCATCATCATCCCCCTCCTCCTCCTCCCCCCTGACCTTCGCGTGGTCTGCCTTCCGCGGGGAGGCAGGCCACGCGAGGGTCGACGAGGAGGGGCGAGAGCGGCGTGGGGGGTCCAGCCGGCGTGACAGGAAGCAGGAGGCCAGCGCGGGCAACACTGGAGGCGCATCGGGGGCCATGAGAGAGACGAGGAGGCCGGAGGTGCGAGCGAAGTGGGAGGAAGGAGGCGGCAAACAGGAGGCCGAAGGAAGGAGGCGGGACATGAGAGGCAAGAAGTCGAATGTGGGATGGAGGAGGTAGAGGAGGACAGGGAGGTAGGAGGCAGGAGGCAATCACACGGAGGCGGATGGTTGAATGAAGAAGGCGAGAGAGAGAGAGAGAGAGGAGGAGGAGGAGGAGGAGGAGGAGGAGGAGGAGGAGGAGGAGGAGGAGGAGGAGGAGGAGGAGGAGGAGGAGTGAGAAGGAAGAGTGAGGAGGGGAGGAGAAGGAGGAGTGAAGAGGAGTCAGAGGTGATAAGTGAAGAATAAGGGGTCAGGAGTGAGGAATGACGAGGAAAGAGCAGCGCGCAGGAGGAAAGGTTTAGAGGAGAAAAGGAGGGGGACGAGGAGGACGACGACGAGTAGGTACAAGTAATCAGGAGGAGTGAGGATGAAGAGGAGAAATAAGAAGAAGCGCCTGGGAGTGAGGAAGAGCGAGGAGTAGTGATGAGCAGGAGCTGGGAGGAATTAGGCGGCGCAGAGTACGGCAAGGATGAGGTAGGAGGTAGGAAACATGAGGTACAAGGTGGGAGGTAAAAGAAAAGGGGTGTCGGGGGGGGAGGAGGTAGTACGACGACGACGTTGACGACAACAACGACGACGACGACGAGAATAAGGAATAGGAGATATGAGATCGAAGGTAGGATGACAGCAAGGAGGGGGAGCAACACAACACCAGCAAGACAGGACCGAATGATGGAAGCGGGGCCCCACTCCTGCCAGAACCTAGCGGCTAACGTAACGAGCTTGCTGCGCTGACTGGAAATGTCGAGGGAAGCTCGCTGCATCGACACCCACCCATCAAAAATCATTTTCCCCGTCCTCGTCCTCCTTCTCATCCTGCTCTTACTCCTCCTCGCGGGGATAGAAAAGGGAGGACGACGAGACGAGGAGCGGCAGGGAAGGGAGATGGAGGGCGGTGGACGCAGAGTTGAGTCGGGGAAAGGAAGCAGGAGAGGGAGGGGAAGCAGGAGAGGGAGGGAGATGCTGCGATAGGGGGACAGAGCGGTGAGAAGGATGCAGGGGACGACAGAGGAGGAGCAGAAGGATGAGAAAGGGAAGGAGGGGGAGGAACAGGGGCAGGGAGAGGGGGAGAGAGGGGAGAGGGCCAGCTAGATGCGCTCGCGCAACATGTGAAAACCTATCCCTCCCTTCCACCCCTTCCCATAGCGCTGATGTTTGCTCTATCCGCATCTATCCACGGACGCATGTCATAGCCAATTTGGAACTCCAACAAAAAGATCCCATCCTGTGATGCGCACTCGGAGAAGGGGAGACGCGTGCATAGGAGGAGGAGGTGGCGGGTGAGCAGGAGAATGAGCAGGAGGAGAGGGAGGAGGATGCGAAAGGAGGACGAGGACGAACAGCAGCAGCAGCAGCAGGACCTTGAGTGGAAGGAGCGGGAGGAGCAGGACGACCAGCGGAAGGCGGAGGACGGGAGATGAGGGGGGCAACAGCGATAAAAAAGGATCCGGTAAAAGTGGCCCAGGCTGGGGCAAAGAGCGCCATCATGAACCAGAGAAGCAAAGAGCCGATCCGAAAGTGAGGCCAACGCTGCAGCGGGAGCACCATCGGCTTGACGAAAAAGCATTACAGAAACAAGAAGTTGAAATCCTGTGTGTGTGCGTGGGCAAACAATACGCGGAGGGGGGCGGGATGTCCCAAATGCGCCCTCTGGGGAACAAGGGAAATGACATTTCACTTTGTGCAGCTGTGGAGAGGAGGGAGGAGGGAGGCGACAGAGGGGTGGCCCCCGAACAGAAGCCGATACCCAGGCACCTTGCAATCTCCTATGCTAGGCATACGCCTTGAGCCCATTAGCAGCACCGAGCATCTCGGGGACAGCAAGACGCTGCCAGAGCAAGATGAACGGGGAGGGACGAAGTGGGCGTGCTGAACTCTGGCAGGGCGGCATCGCCGTGGGCGGTCGCGCCGGATTGAAAACACGCCGCTGGGATGCGAAGGTGCTGGCAACCCCTACTTGTTGGGCGTGAGGAGGCGTGAGACGGTGGGGCGTCCGGTGCCCAGGAGGGGGCACAGGAGGCAAAGGAAAGGGGCCCTCAGACGGCCCCGCCCCCGTGTCACTCCCATGATGCCTCACGACGGCCCTGGGGCCCCCCGAGAGCACGTCTTGGTCATGAAGTTCGACACGACGCTATGACGCTAGGCTAACTTCACGCTAACCGTAGCGTAGTGTCATAGCGTAGTGCCTAACACTACGCTAACACACTAAGCTAATCGCAGCGTAGTGCCACAGCGTAGTGTCACGACCATGTGTCCCCTACGCTACGCTATGACACGCTAACCGTGGAGCAGTGTCATAGCGCAGTGTCACGCCCAGGTGTCCCCAACACTACGCGATTACACTACGCAAATCGTAGCAAAGAGTCCTCTATCCCGGAGCAGAGTCACGCAAAACACTAAGGAAAAGTAAACGAAAAAAACGACTACTTCTCCCACGCCTCAACCATTGCGTAGTGTCATAGCGTAGTGTCACGCCCAAGTGTCCCCAACACTACGCTATGACACTACGCTACCAGCCTCGTAGACTCTCACGGAGCAGAGTCAAG
>CAUYUJ010000373.1:74260-114664 GCA_963575745.1 Prorocentrum cordatum | reverse complement strand
CCCGTAACAAAATGGCAGCCGAGGTTAAAGAATTAGCGCGAAACCCATCCGTAACATTGAATTCCGCCATTCAAAGATACGGAACGCAAGCTAGGCATGAACGGTCCCGGGTTGAAAAAAGTGTTTCCGTGTTTCGCGCTTATTGTTTACATTTTCGCGGGCAGCTGCCGATCTTGCCCTACCTGGAACTCGCGGCCTTTGACTGGCGAAATCCAATGTTATGAATAAGTTTCGCGTTAATTGTTTACATCCACGGCCTTCCAGCAACGCTAACTTAGTATCCCTTATGCGCTACTTACGTGATTTTGAATAAACGAATAGTAGCCAGCGTGGCCCCTGAACGCCGATGTCTTGCAATCCACGCGGTGCAATCTAGGCGGTGCAACGCATGCTATGCAACCTAGGTCGCGCGAGCCACGCGGAGCAGTTCATGCATCTCACAGCAGCGCCAAGCAACGCTAAGCAGTGCAAAGCAACGCAACGCAAAGCACAACATGGGCTAGAGTTGGCTCCGGGCACCCAAGATGTAGCCTTGGAGTTGCGTTCTGGGAACACGAAGAGCACAAAGTGGCCTACAGTTGGCTCCGGGCACTCACGATGTGGCCTGGGAATGGTGTTCTGGCAAGATGCATCGTGATTCCGGACAAGAGTTTCGCACTTTCCAACGTTATGATTTGTTGCGTCCTAGCCTGGCTAGGACGAAACGAATATGAAAGCCACGAAGTGCGATAGGGTTACAACTTTCCAACGTTACGAATGCCTTTTTGGAGCTCTGGTGCAAGACTTCCTCACAAAAACGACGCCGTTCGTAACGTTGAAGTTTCTTGAATAAAGAATAATTGAATATTTTTATTTAAGCGTTTTGAACGTTACGAACGGCATCGTTTTTGTGAGGAAGTCTTGCGCCAGAGCTCCAAAAAGGCATTCGTAACGTTGGAAAGTTGCAACCCTATCGCACTTCGTGGCTTTCATGTTCGTTTCGTCCTAGCCAGGCTAGGACACAAAAAATCATAACGTTGGAAAGTGTGAAACTCTTGCCCGGAATCACGATGCATCTTGCCAGAACACCATTCCCAGGCCACATCTTAAGTGCCCGGAGCCAACTGTAGGTCACTTTGTATTCTTCGCGTTCCCAGAACACCACTCCCAGGCCACGTCTTGGGTGACCGGAGCCAATTCTAGGCCATTTTGTGCTTTGCTTTGCGTTGCTTTGCATTGCTGAGACCCCTGATGAGACCTGCCTGCGACGCCTGTCGGTCCTTTGGGACCTGCGAGACCTGCGAAACTTGTGGGACCTGTGAGACCTACGACACCCGAGGAGCTTGCAACACCTGTGGGAGCTGGGGGACCCCTGTGGCCTGTGGGACCCGTGGGACCTGCAAGACCTGTGGGACCGGTGGGACCCGCAACACATGTGGGACCTGCGGAACCAGTGGGACTTGTTCGTACCTGCGACCAACCCGTGGGACCTGGGGTCGTCTGGTCCTGGACCCTGTGGGACCACTTGTGGAAGCCCAGCCGAAGCAACGCGGTGAATGCTGCAGGCAATTCGAGGTGGCAAAAAGTCGAAGGTGTTCGGGAAATGTGCGAGCTTAAGCGTTAAGGTCACTTGGGGCCCGTAAACAGCGTAGCCTTTGGGCCGTAAACAAATGGCAGCCGTGGATGTAAAGAATAGCGCGAACCCATCCGTACACAATTTGACATTCCGCCATTCAAAGAATACGGAACGCAAGCTAGGCATGAACGGTCCCGGGTTGAAAAAAGTGTTTCCGTGTTTCGCGTTTATTGTTTACATTTTCGCGGGCAGCTGCCGATCTTGCCCTACCTGGAATTCGCGGCCTGTGAATGGCGAAATCCAATGTTATGAATAATTTTCGCGTTTATTGTTTACATCCACGGCCTTCCAGCAACACTAACTTAGTATCCTTTATGCGCTACGTACGTGGTCTTGAATAAACGAATCGTAGCCAGCGTGGCCCACGAACGCCGATGTCTTGCAATCCACGCGGTGCAATCTAGGCGGTGCGACGCATGCTATGCAACCTAAGTGGCGCGAGCCACGCGGTGCAGTTCATGCAACGCACAGCAACGCCAAGCAACGCTAAGCAATGCAAAGCAACGCAAAGCAAATCACAAAATGGCCTAGAGTTGGCTCCGCGCACCCAACATGTGGCCTGGGAATGGTGTTTTGGGAACACGAAGAGCACAAAGTGGCCTACAGTTGGCTCCGGGCATTCACGATGTGGCCTGGGAATGGTGTTCTGGCAAGATGCATCGTGATTCCGGGCAAAAGTTTCGCACTTTCCAACGTTATGATTTGTTGCGTCCTAGCCTGGCTAGGACGAAACGAACATGAAAGCCACGAAGTGCGATAGGGTTACAACTTTCCAACGTCACGAATGCCTTTTTGGAGCTCTGGTGCAAGACTTCCTCACAAAAACGACGCCGTTCGTAACGTTGAATTTTCTTGAATAGAGAATAAGAATAATTGAACATTCTTATTTAAGCGTTTTGAACGTTACGAACGGCGTCGTTTTTGTTAGGAAGTCTTGCACCAGAGCTCCGAAAAGGCACTCGTAACGTTGGAAAGTTGCAACCCTATCGCACTTCGTGGCTTTCATGTTCGTTTCGTCCTAGCCAGGCTAAGACACGACAAATCACAACGTTGGAAAGTGTGAAATTCTTGCCCGGAATCACGATGCATCTTGCCAGAACACCATTCCCAGGCCACATCCTAAGTGCCCGGAGCCAAATGTAAGCCACTTTGTATTCTTCGCGTTCCCAGAACACCACTCCCAGGCCACATCTTGGGTGACCGGAGCCAACTCTAGGCCATTTTGTGCTTTGATTCGCGTTGCTTTGCATTGCTGAGACCCCTGATGAGACCTGCCCTGCGCCGCTGTCGGTATGTGAGACGCTGTCGACCCTGCGAGACCTGCGAAACTGGTGGGACCTGTGGGACCTACGACACCCGAGGAGTTTGCAACACCTGTGGGACCTGGGGGAAACCTGTGGCCTGTGGGACCCGTGGGACCTGCAAAACCTGTGGAACCGGTGGGACCCGCAACACATGTGGGACCTGCGGAACCAGTGGGGCTTGTCGGACCTGCGACACCCGTGGGACCTGGGGGTCGTCTGTGGTCCGTGGAACCCTGTGGGACGCCTGAGAGCCAGCCGAAGCAACGCGTGAATGCGGCAAGCATTCGAGGGTGGCAGAAGCGAAGTGTGTCGGGAAATGTGCGAGCTTAGCGTAGTCTTGGGGCCCGTAACAGCGTAGTCTTGGGGCCCGTAACAAAATGGCAGCCGTGGATGTAAAGAATTAACGCGAAACCCATCCGTAACATTGAATTCCGCCATTCAAAGATACGGAACGCAAGCTAGGCATGAACGGTCCCGGGTTGAAAAAAGTGATTCCGTGTTTCGCGCTTATTGTTTACATTTTCGCGGGCAGCTGCCGATCTTGCCCTACCTGGAACTCGCGGCCTTTGAATGGCGAAATCCAATGTTATGAATAATTTTCGCGTTTATTGTTTACATCCACGGCCTTCCAGCAACACTAACTTAGTATCCCTTATGCGCTACTTACGTGATATTGAATAAACGAATCGTAGCCAGCGTGGCCCCAGAAAGTCGATGTCTTGCAACCCACGCGGTGCAATCTAGGCGGTGCAACGTATGCTATGCAACCTAGGTAGCGCAAGCCACGCGGTGCAGTTCATGCAACGCACAGCGACGCCAAGCAACGCTAAGCAATGCAAAGCAGCGCAAACCAAAACACAAAATTGCCTAGAGCTGGCTCCGGGCACCCAACATGTGGCCTGGGAGTTGTGTTCTGGGAACACGAAGAGCACAAAGTGGCCTACGGTTGGCTCCGGGCACTCACGATGTGGCCTGGGAGTGGTGTTCTGGCAAGATGCATCGTGATTCCGGGCAAGAGTTTCACACTTTCCAACGTTATGATTTGTTGTGTCCTAGCCTGGCTAGGACGAAACGAACATGAAAGCCACGAAGTGCGATAGGGTTACAACTTTCCAACGTTACGAATGCCTTTTTGGAGCTCTGGTGCAAGACTTCCTCACAAAAACGACGCCGTTCGTAACGTTGAAGTTTCTTGAAATAAAGAATAATTGAATATTTTTATTCAAGAAATTTCAACGTTACGAACGGCATCGTTTTTGTGAGGAAGTCCTGCACCAGAGCTCCAAAAAGGCATTCATAACGTTGGAAAGTTGCAAACCCTATCGCACTTCGTGGCTTTCATGTTCGTTTCGTCCTAGCCAGGCTAGGACACAAAAAATCATAACGTTGACAAGTGTGAAACTCTTACCCGGAATCACGATGCATCTTGCCAGAACACCATTCCCAGGCCACATCGTGAGTGCCCGGAGCCAACTATAGGCCACTTTGTGCTCTTCGCGTTCCCAGAACACCACTCCCAGGCCACATCTTGGATGCCCTTTGCTTTGCGTTGCTTTGCATTGCTGAGACCCCTGAGACCTGCGACACCTGTCGGTCCTGTGGGACCTGCGAGACTGCGAAACTGGTGGGACCTGTGGGACCTACGACACCCGAGGAGCTTGCAACACCTGTGGGACCTGGGGGACCCCTGTGGCCTGTGGGACCCGTGGGACCTGCAAAACCTGTGGGACCGGTGGGACCCGCAACACATGTGGGACCTGCGGAACCAGTGGGGCTTGTCGGACCTGCGACACCCGTGGGACCTGGGGGTCGTCTGTGGTCCGTGGAACCCTGTGGGACGCCTGAGAGCCAGCCGAAGCAACGCGTGAATGCGGCAGGCATTTGAAGGTGGCAGAAGCGAAAAGTGTCGGGAAATGTACGAGCTTAGCGTAGTCTTGGGGCCCGTAACAGCGTAGTCTTGGAGCCCGTAACAAAATGGCAGCCGTGGATGTAAACAATTAACGCGAAACCCATCCGTAACATTGAATTCCGCCATTCAAAGATATGGAACGCAAGCTAGGCATGAACGGTCCCGGGTTGAAAAAAGTGTTTCCGTGTTTCGCGCTTATTGTTTACATTTTCGCGGGCAGCTGCCGATCTTGCCCTACCTGGAACTCGCGGCCTTTGAATGGCGAAATCCAATGTTATGAATAATTTTTCGCGCTTATTGTTTACATCCACGGTAGTAGTAGTAGAACTAGTAGTAGTAGTAGCAGTAGTAGTAGTAGTAGTAGTAGTAGTAGTAGTAGTAGTAGTAGTAGTAGTAGTAGTAGTAGTAGTAGTAGTAGTAGTAGTAGTAGTAGTAGTAGTAGTAGTAGTAGTAGTAGTAGTAGTAGTAGTGTAGTAGATATGTAGTAATAGTAGTAGTAGTAGTAGTAGTAGTAGTAGTAGTAGTAGTAGTAGTAGTAGTAGTAGTAGTAGTAGTAGTAGTAGTAGTAGTAGTAGTAGTAGTAGTAGTAGTAGTTTAGTAGTAGTAGTAGTAGTAGTAGTAGTAGTAGTAGTAGTAGTAGTAGTAGTAGTAGTAGTAGTAGTAGTAGTAGTAGTAGTAGTAGTAGTAGTAGTAGTAGTAGTAGTAGTAGTAGTAGTAGTAGTAGTAGTAGTAGTAGTAGTAGTAGTAGTAGTAGTAGTAGTAGTAGTAGTAGTAGTAGTAGTAGTAGTAGTAGTAGTAGTAGTAGTAGTAGTAGTAGTAGTAGTAGTAGTAGTAGTAGTAGTAGTAGTAGTAGTAGTAGTAGTAGTAGTAGTAGTAGTAGTAGTAGTAGTAGATGTCTTTTGGGAGCCTCTTGGAGGCCTTTTGGGGCGTCTTGGGGGCCTCTTGGCGGCCCCAGGGGCTTCTAGGAGCGTCTTGGGTGCCTGTGGGAAGCCTCTAGGGGCTTCTCGTCTTGGGTGCCTTGGGGGAGCCTCTTCGGGCCTCTTGGGAGCCTCTTGGAGGCCGTTTGGGGCGTCTTGGGGGCCTCTTGGCGGCTCCAGGGGCTTCCAGGAGCGTCTTGGGTGCCTCGGGGGAGCCTCTTGGGGCCTCTTGGGGGCCTCTTGGGGGCATCTTGGGGGCCTCTTGGAGGCCTCTTGGGGTCTCTTGGGGCTCTTTGGGAGGGGTCTGGGAGGTATCTTGGGCCATCTTTCGGGCGATCGATCACAGATGGGGCGAGCACTTTTCTCCTCCCCCGTCGGGGCCACAATCCTCGTGAGGGGTGTCGAATTTTAGCCCTCCCAGGAGTCGAAAAAGACCCCTCCAACGACGCGCGAAACGACCTCTCCAGGCCCAGGGGGAGGGGGTAGGGGGAGGGGTAAACCCTTCCCCGAAAGGGAAGAAGGGGGTTGAGAACAGAGCGGGCTCTCTAAACCACTCACGCCCAAAGGGCTGGTGGGATTTCTGTTTCCGGCGCCCGGGGGGCCTCCCGGGCCGATTCCGACGCCCGGGCTGGCGCCCGAGCCGGCGCCCGGGCCAGACGCCCGAGCCGGCGCCCGGGCCGGCGCCCGGGCCGGGTCCGGAGTCGGTTCCGGCCGGCGCCGGAAAATGGGCTTCCGAGGCGGCGCTGGAAAAAGGTCATTCAAATACGCATTTTTCTTTTGAAAATGCCCAATTTCTGCTTCCGGCGCCCGGGAAGCCTCCCGTGCCGATTCTGGCGTGCTTCCGCTCGTCGTTCCGAATCGTGCTCCCGCTGCAGAGCTGGCCTCATTTCCGCGCTTCCGCTCGTTTCGACTCGTGCTCCCGCTGCGGCGCTGGCGTCATTTCCCGTGCCATGCCACGGCATGCAATGCAATGCTAGGTTGATACTACGCTTCGCGGTGCTCGTCTACGCCATGCCACGCCGTGCTCTACAATGCATCGCGTACCCTTTCGGGATCATTGCCCTGCTCGACATCCGACTGTGCGAGTAGAGAGGGGATCTGCGCCATGGTAAGGGATGGGAGGGAGGGGTAGGATGTCAGATATGACGCGAGCGCACCTAGCTTGTCCTCCCCCCCTCCTCCGCCTCCTCCTCCTCCTCCTCCTCCTTCTCCTCCCCCCCGCTCATTTCTATCCCGTCGTTCCCTCCCTGGGGGGAGGCGGAGGGGCTGACCTCCCCCCCCCCCCAAAAAAAAACGAGGGAAAACCAAACGAAGCAAACACAACTGAGGTCGATTGTTGGAAAACTTTTCTTTCCAAAAAGCATAAGAAAAAACATACCAAACAAAACAAACCTAACTAAACTACACTTTGTGCGCCCCCCACCACCCACCCCCTGACCAAGTGCCATAAACTTGGTTTTGTTTCTACTGTTTTCGGGGGTGTTTCAGCTGCCGATATTTGGTTTGTTTATTGTTGTTGGGTTTTTTCTTGTGTTGTTCTGGGTGCTTCGTTCGCCCCTCGCAAGGATCCGCGCACGTGGATCCTCCTCAAACGAAGGGCACTGGCAAGACGCGGATGCAGATACAGCGGAGGAGCATGGAGGAGGAGGAAGAGGAGGGGAGAAGAAGGAACGAACAGAGGAAGGAAGGGGAGACGGGACAAGAGCGGTTCCATGTCAAACCCTTTGAGGGCCGAACGCGCCCCACCCTCATCCAGTCCGTTGCTGCCACGGTCGCGGCCCCTGCAGGAGATCTACCGGCCAGCATTTCCGCCGCTGAAGAGGATCAGGCCCGGGCTCGGACCTCAACCCCTACGGCATGCTCACCGCGAGGTTATTCTACCTGCTCAACCAGTCCCTGATGCTTTTCAACGCCCTGCTGGGATTGTTGTGTCTTGCGACGGCTCCTCCAAGGGCGCGGACGGCGAGGAGGTATCAGGCTGGGGTTTCATTGTATCCTTGCCAGGTGCGGTTCCGCTGTTGGATTTCAGCGGGCCCACTATCCTTACTGAATATGATCCTTGCTACATTGGTGCTTACCGGCGTACGAATAACCTAGGCGAGTTGAGTGCCGTGTTCTTTGTTGTGTGTTTAAAACGTGACCATATCCGCACTCCGTCGTCATACGATTAGTATTATTATTTCTCATATTTTGCTTCATATTGCATCGAATGTGTCTCGGAGAATGCGGCCAACAGTGCACGCAGGCTTTCGAGAGCACGCCAGAGTATCAGGCTAGCCGTGCATGTTCGGCGCCTGGTTGATGAGCTTGGTCAGCGCCTAGTATTGCGGAAGGTGGAGTCTCACACGGGCCTCTTCTTCAACGGCTGGGCTGATGAATTCGCGGATTGTGGTGCGAGTGGATTGTACAGTAAATTGCCTTATGTAAGGAGGTGGGCAAGCTCAACAAGCTGATCATACAGAGCGAGGTCAGGCAGCCCCTGACTGAATCCTCACACGCGATTGCGACTCTGAACGGATCACGATCTATGTTCTGCATTACAGGAGTTGCAAGTGGATCCGGGACAGAGCTCGCCGCAACGGGGGCAACCGGATGCACGGGTGGAAGGTCCACGTCTGGCGCTCGGAGTGAAGCGTCGGCAATTTCTTCAAAGGATCAGAGTGGCAGGCAGTGGCTCTAAGCAAATCGTCTTGGCATGAACACCTTGATTCTTTCATCCAATGGAAGAGTGGCAGCAAGCAGTGACATCTTTCCTAAAGCGACGGGGCGGAACGTAGTAGCAGCGAGTAGTCGGCCGGCGCTGCCTTTTGGCAGGAACTCGCTATACCTGAAACTTGAAATTCCCCCCCCCCCCCCAAGAGAGAGCCCCTTCCCATCCCCCCCCTCCCCTCCCTTCTGCTGGACATCGGCGACGCGCGGTGCTCAGTTCCTCTCCGAGGATCGCCCATGGAGCGCGGGCGCGGGGTAGGGAGGGGAGGCGTCTCGTCAGTTAGTTGTCCTTTTCTAGCCCATGGGTCTCATGTCGAGATCCAGAGCGGCTGGCAGAGCGAGACGAACGGGCGTGGCCCACAGAGGTTAGCCCGCCCGTCCCCCAGGTTTTACCCCCTTCAGTGCTTCCAGCTTTTGGGGTTCAGGTGTGAGGTCGTTCCCGAGGCAGTGCTGGCTCTGTTGGGGCTGCGAGGCTGCTAAGGGGAGCCCCTGCTGGAACGTGGCCGCTTCCAGCACCAGGTGGCGCGGCTCCTGCGGGCGGCGGGGGTGACGGCGCCCAAAGTTGCAGTAGCTCGATTCTTCCTAGGGGATATATGTGGTGTCAGACATCGAACCGTGGCCCCCACCACCACCACCACCTCCTCCTCCTCCTCCTCCTCCTCCTCCTCCTCCTCCTCCTCCCTTCTCCTCCTGCTCCTCCCTAGGCAAGGGCTTCTGAGGCGGATCCCGCCACGCAGCGCATTCTGATTGCGAACGGGCGTGATGACACATGGGCCAAGGATGGGGGTCACGATCGGCGTCGCTCCTGCAGTACGTCGACCAGGCGGTGTCCGAGCAGGCGGCGCGGATCGCTGGAGCTTTGCATCACATCGCGGGCCTCGCCGAAACCGTTTTTGCTGGGCGTGCCGGTTGGCCTGATGTGGCCCCTCCTCCGAAGGTGGAGCCGAAGGCACCTGGTCGGCGGCCAGAGGCTCCTCAAGGGCGCCGCCGCCATCAGTGGGAGGCGAAGCCCTTCGGTCAGCAATGCGCTGCGTCGAAAAGCGGCCCTTGACCGGGAGCCTTGTACAGGCCATGCGCGCCTGATGATCGACGACCTCGCCCCGTACGTGGCGGTGAAGGGCCAAAGGCTGTGTCAAGGGAGGGAAAACCACCCGAACCCGATCATTTGCGTTTACTGAACGGCCTTGGGCGTTTACCAAACAGCCCTGCCCTGTTCGATTCCTTTTTTCGAGTGCGTTTACTAAACGGCCTCGCTTGTCGGGGTGGGGGTGGGTGTTTGCCCTCTACTGTGGCAAACTGGGAGCTACATCTGGTGCGCACGGTGCGACAGCCACACCGATATGCGCGTCAGGGGCTTGACGGGCAATTGCCACGGATGCATCACCGCCTCGGCCCACGGCACTGCCTCCCGCCGAGCCAATCTCGCGGGTGGGCGTGCCCCGAGGGCACGAGTCATAGCTGCAGCCATCGGCCGCCCCACCAGTCTCACTCCCTGGCAGTGGCTTGGAAGGGCCTGGTGGCTGCCGACGGGGACGCGGACGCCGAGGCCGTCTGCGAGGCTTGGGCCGCGGACGCGGTCCACGGCGACAGCTCTGAGAGGGAAGTCTGATTGGCTGGGGGGCCGGGCAGCGCGCCTTGTGCGACACTTTGTGCCCGCAGGGATTGCCAAACCATCCTCCATCTTCTCCCAGCTCCTATTCCCTTCTGTTCCTCTCTTGGTTCACTTCCTCCTCAGACTTCTCTTGCTGCTCCTCCATCCTACTCCACCAATTCGCCCCCCTGTCCCCATCCTCCGCTCCTCACGGACCTCCCATGATCCCTCTCGGCTCCCTTCCGCACAATTTTCCGCGTCCGCTGCTCCCCGTGCCCTGCAGCAACATCCTGAAGCGCTGCGCCGTCATCCAGCGCGCCTCTGAGGAGGTGCGTGGCAGTGCGCAGTTCCGCGACCTGCTCCACATAATCATGAAGGCAAATGCGTTCTTCTATCTGTGCGTTTGGGATGGGGGCGATGAGATGCAGTGAGAGGTGGGGGAAGGTGTGCCAAGAAACTGGATACAGGGGGAGAGAGCAGGAGCGTATCCCGGGGGAGCCTAGGCACCAGCGTCGCGCATCTGTCATACATGCTTGTTCGTATGAGTTGCATGTTGTTGCTCTTTGGCGGCTGTTCGGGCCATCGAGTTCATTGCCGCTGCTTGTCGCTGCTTGTCAGAGTGCTAGTCCCATGTGCCGCGTGTACTCCCTCTCCACACGCCCATCAAAACCTGGCTACTTGGCACGCTGCCGTGCAAAGGCAAATGGACGAGGAATTTGCCGTTCCCTCCGCCTCCTATCCCACCCTGGTGGTAGAGGTAAGGGTTCTGCACACTGAGCTTTCGGTTTCATCAGTCATTTCAAGGATCCGCGAGGAGGAGGGATAGCGGGAGGAAGAGGAGGAGGAGAGGCGGAAACGACGGAGGATATGATGACGGGATGAACGAGGGGCAGGAGGAGGGAGAGGCGGAGTAGCACGACAAGGTAGAGGGACGAGTGGGAGGAAGCGGAGCGGGGTAGGAGGAGGCGGTGGAGGATCAGGGGGAGAGGAGGAGGTGGTGGAGGAGCAGGGGGTGGACGAGGAGGAGGAGGAGGAGGAGTAGGAGGAGGAGGATGAGGAGCCTCCTATCCTACGAAGAATCTCCATTTCTTGCGCTCACGGGCCCCGCGTGTGCGGGCGTCAGCGACGCGCTGCCTCGGAGCTAGGCCCCCCGAGGTCGGCAACTTCATCAACCACGGCGAGGCTGCCCGTGACGGGGGGTGGGGCGTGTGCCGCGTCTGGCTTTCGCCGCTCCCCTGCTGCCCCTACCCCCCCGCCCTCCTGTCCCCTTCTTCCGCGTTTCCTTGTCTCGGGATCCAATTCCTGGGAGGTTCGATTCAACATCGGCGCTGGTATCGAAGACGCCTACGGCGAATCACCGCCGCCCCCTGCCTTGTTGGAAGCGCCTGCGTGGCCGAAAGTTTGGTTTGAGCTTGGCCAACCTATCGGGCCACGCGTTCCCCGAGTGGGTTTCGAACACCTTCGGGGAACACCGAGTCGGGCAAGCTATCAGACCATGTAGTTTCCGAGCTTTCGGGCCTCCTGGAGGACGTCTTGGAGGGGTCTTGGGCCTTCTTGGGGGCCTTTGGCGGGCCGTTTGGGCAGTCGAAAGCCATCTTCAGGCCATTTGGGGCCGTCTTGGGTGCATCTTGGGGCCATCTTGGCCGTCTTGGAGGCATCTTGGAGGTCATCTTGGCAGTCTTGGAGGCCATCTGGGGCTTCTTGGGGGCCTCTTGGGCCGTCTTGGTGGAGCCGTCTTGGGGGCCTCTTGGGGGCCTCTTGGGCCGTCTTCGGGCCATCTTGGAGGCTTCGGGGCGACCTTGGGGGCCTCTTGGGCCGTCTTGGCCCGACGGAAAGCCCAAACCGCGCAAATGCCAAAACTTTTTGTTTTTTCCTCTCTTCTCCTTCTTTTATATACCCAAAAAACCTTTTGGGAAATCAATGATTTGGGGTTCTTCGGGCCTTCCTGGAGGATTCTAAAGCGAGCTGAGGGACGTAAGGAGTGGAAGCGAGCGTGCGCCCGCGGCCGCGTCGGCTCAAGCGGCCGGCCGCCCAAATTTGACAGCGCATCACTGCGAGGCACACAACCGCTATCGAGACCAAAAGGATCTTTCTATTGCTTGAGATGACATATCCTCTCATACTGGGACTATCGTTACTACGGTACAACAGAGCGGGAGCTTGGCTTCGCCTGAGGCGAAGCTGTTGGCTGGGCCTTCCAGCCCCCTTCAAGCGTGGTAGCGGGGCTGGCCTATGGTGGTCAGCTCTTGCTCTACTCCTCACCATCCACGGCACTATCTGGTGGACTACGGATATGGTGGAACATCATGGTGCAGTGGGACTGCGCGGAAGCATGTATATAACTACGCAGTACCGCAAGGAAGCTTACAGCGATACCTCTGTCCAAGCGTAGGTCTCTTACTCACATCTCACATCCATGCGCTAGTACACACCTGAAGTCCACCCACCTACTCCAATTGGAAATCTGTTCGAAGACATAATGCATGGCAACATGCGATACGACATACTGCCGCCTCCGACCCCACGCAGACTTACGACGACAAAGCATAAGGCCCCACCGACTACATCCGACTACGACCTACGAGGCCACTGGATTGGGGTTATTATCTTTGGGCTCACGTGGGTCGCTATTGGGTGCGCGGTAGGACATATGCGGGGCGGAGACGACACTATAACGACTGGCCCCCAGTGGGGCCCCTTCGGTCAAGTGCAATTTCGCGAGTTCGTCCGCGAAATACATGCCTGGATCAATGCGACCGCAGGCAACACAACGCCCTCCCAGCAAGCCGCCGCATTGCAGCGAGGTTTGGGAGGTCTCGCACGGACTATAGCCATGAGAGGGTCCCCCCAGCAGCCATTCATTTTGGCGTACATATAGGCGGTCGCCATACCGACTGCGTCACCTACAGTATGGTCCTCTTAAGTACGAAGTTCGAGAACCTAGAAGAGGAACGCCAACTCAACTCTGGCACGGCTCTCATTGATTTTCGAGTCCATGCGGGTGAACGCATCGACGAGACGTTAGCACGGTTCGAAACAGCCGGCTACGAAGCTGAAACCGCCGGCTTCAACGCCCCCAGCTTCCAAATCTTAACAGCAATCCTATTCAGAGCTCTTGGAGTGGGGACATCGCGTGCACGACAACTCCTGCAGCCTCTGAACCACCACATGACGAGGGACCAACCACAATTTGACCCTCTACTTGAACGTATGAGGTCATATGCTCACATAGCTGAGAGGACCCCTGGCAGTATTGGTGGTATCCTTAGCCACGGTCACCGAACCAGGACCTTCCACGCACAGGCCAACGCAGGGCAACCTGCCAACAGCGTCTGGAACGATGATGCACAGCCAACTGAAACCACTACACTGTTGGCTCAGAATGGTGGAACGGCTTCGGGGTCGCAGGGCCCCTGGGGCAGATCTGGGGGGCCGCCCGACGAGGCTTCCCCTATGCAAGCTATGACCCGAATAGGCTCATTGGGGCAACCCGCCGAGTTCGACTCCGGCGCCGATGCGGATGCGTCTTCCGATGATGAAGCTACCGCCTTAGATCACTCTGATATGCCTACATACCTTACTGAAGAGCAGCAAGCTCAATGATTATGTTTGGGCTGTCAAAAACACCAGCGTCGTTGGCGGAGGCCCATGAAGAAACCAGTCCGAAGGGCGAGACGTATCGCACGGCGGTCACTTAGAGGAAAAGGCAAGGGTCGAAGCAAAGGCACATGTGAGCGTCGGCGATTGCACGGTAGAGGCACACTGGCATTCCTAGCGTCCCTTACTAGACCTCAGTATGAGGACGTGTTCTTAGGCACTGGCAGAAACCGCAGGCACACGTCAGGCAAAGGTAGGGGGCGACGAGGAAATCCAAAGGATGCCAGCGGTAAAACCACGGAGCGCGACATATGTCACAGCACACAACATTTCCGACGCGAATGCCCCCAAGGTAATGGAAGAGGCAGGGGTCCGTCAGTGCATCTGGCTCAGACGGACTCCGACATGCAGTCTGTTGATTGGGGGTCGCATTTAGCCGACCCTGCCGACGGCTCAGCCACAATTGTTCATTTCATGGCTGCCAGGTATCTAAGTGCCAGCATGGCCCTCGAGAATTACGCCGACGAGCTGTTCGAGGAGGTGTTCACTGGCCACAGCGATATCGACTTGGCGGAATGGTCGGGTGCACCCATCGCGGGGCAACCTGCAGATATTGAGTTTGTCGAGAACTTCCACGCCCCCGTCGAAGGTGATTTTGGCGTGGCGGGGGCACCCGCGGACTCAGTTTCTACCATTCCTGCAACAGATGAGGAAATACATGCAATGCTGTATCCCCGGGCGATTGGAAATCCGACAAACGCGGAATTAATCGATGATGACCCACTGCGGGGGAACCCGCGCGACGCTGGTGATCTACCTGAGCGCATTCAATATGAGCTTGGGCATAATTAAGAATTTCAGCATGCTTCTTTTGCGTCAGATCGGTCCGCCAGCAGCCCGAGGCGATCGCCAAACCGCCTTCCTTTGACGAGCAAGAGCTAGCATGGCGACGCGAATCGCTCCCCAGTGGACGACGGGGGACGAGCGGGAAGACGACGGCCGCATGATGCGTCGCGGTCGGGCTCCCAGTCGCTCACCAGATCGTGCGCGAGCCCGCTCTAGCGGTGCTCGTTCGAGTGGCGGTCAGCGCCCTCGTCCGCCTGATGCGGGGGCCGCGATGGGGCCCGCCGTGGCATGCGACAAGAGCACGTACTCCCCCAAGGAAGGACCGTCTGCAAGGAAACCCGCTTCGAGATGACCGACATCGAGGAGGAGAAGATCCAGTAGGTGAAATACAGCGTTTGAAAGACTGCACTGAAGCTGGATTGGCTCGTCAGTGCATACCCGCAAACCAGATGGAATGCTGGTTGGGAATGGATTGGAGTGGGCATCAAACCCGGCACTAGTATTCTCTTCGTCTGGTCAAGCGAGATGATGCAGGCCATATTATTCGTTCAAATGCGGGACAAACCAAATCGCGGGAAAATATGGTCATGCGCGATCTTTAAAGAGCCATCGTCGAGGATCGAAAGCTCTACAGAGGCGTTTGCTGCACATGCCCCAGTTGCGCCGATCGCAGGCTCGACTGCCCCATGAGACGCCCATCACGAAACCCGGATTTCAAAATAACACCGTGGGTTTGGCCCCGTGGAGACGGTCGGGGTCGCTGCGCTGACCCCAACACTTCGCCATATCTTGAGCAGCAGACGGACGGCGATTGCGACCCCGCCACTCTTGAAGAAATAGCTCGTTCTGAACTCGCCCGGCAGAACCTGCTGCTCAAGCACGAGAGGGAGACCCTCGGCCCCAAGTTGCGTCGCATCCTGAAGGCGCTGGCCATTGACATCTACTGGGAGGCCCGCTCCCGCGCAAATCGCCGAATCAAAATCGACCTGCGGGGATGGGGGATTGGGCGGGGGCTTCCCGGGGTAGAGCCCCTACCCCTCGTTCCCGCCCCTCTACCGTAGAGGGGCGGGGGCACGGGGGGGGGGGCAGGAGGGGGGGGGGGGGGGGGGGGGGGGCGGGGGGGGGGGGGAGGAGGAGGAGGAGGAGGAGGAGGAGGAGGAGGAGGATGGGAGGAGGAGGAGGAGGAGGAGGAGGAGAGGAGGAGGAGGAGAGGAGGAGGAGGAGGAGGAGGAGGAGGAGGAGGAGGAGTAGGGGGACGAGGAAGGGCCAAGGGGCTCCCAGAGGACACTGGCGTTTGAGCGCTGGAGCTGGCGACCCCAGGGCGCCCGGCAGAATGGGCTTCAGCCTGGGCCCGAGGGCGGCGACGCGCTGCCCCGCTCCATCTTCCTTTCGAAGGGGGGCGACGGCGAGTTGGACAGGGCAGCGGGTCGCCTCCGCGCCCTCCAGGAGTCCAACAAGGGGGGCCTTGGTAAAATGAGCTCGCTTGTGAATGAGGCGGCCGTCTTGCTCGCCGCGCCTGGGAAGGATGGGCCGTCGGTGTATTTGCAAGTAATGTGGTCGGTGGTCAGCTCGAGGCTCAGCCGCGCGCATCTTTCCACGCAGGTCACGGGTTGGAACTCGGAGCCCTCCGGCGACAATGAGGCGGGGCCAGCTGCGGCATCAGAGGCGCTGGCGGCGGCGTGTGCCCCCGTGGCAACGGATCTCAAAAACTTGAAGGAGATCGCGGCCTCGCGCGGCGCGGCCTCCATCGCGCAGCCGGGCGACGACGCGGCGATCGCGGCTTTGGGTGCGCCGCGCGTCTCTCAGCAGCAGCTCGAGGCGGAGATTGAGGGCGCGGATCGGCTCTGCAGGGCTCTCCTCCAGCGCGCGCAGGTCAAGGTTGCAGGTCAGCTGCAGCGCGGGGGCGAGAAGCTGGAGCCCCGCATTCCCCAGTGCAGATATTACGTGGTGGACGCGTTCGACACCGATCGAGTTAAGGCCGAGCTCTGCGAAGTGGCTTGGGAAGGCTTTGCAGAGCCACGGCGCGTGCTCACCAAGATGCGCGCGAGGGCCAAGCTGTTCAGCCACGCGATCGTGGGGCCCAAGTTCGACGACGCCTACGCTGCCTCAGCATCCGTGGCTGACCGGGCTCTGCGCGCAGGCCGCGCGTTCGTGGCGGTGACGTCTACGTGCAAGCTCATCCTCGTCACTATGCCGAACGCGAAGAAGTCGGATCGCCTGACGGCGCTGAAAACGCATTCGAAGAGGGTCGCGGGATCAGTTCCCCCACCCAACTTGACCGCGTACCTCGAGAAGGAGAAGGGGGAGCTGCAGAGCATCGTGGACAGGGCCAGCGTTGCGGAAGCTGCTGTTGTAGCTGATGCGGCTGCAGCCGGGGAGGTCGACCCCGACGTTAGAGGCGAGGCCAGGGCTGGGCGCGCTCGAGCCTCAGCTCACACGCTGAGCTTCAGGGGGGGGCGGCGGGCACGGGGGGCGGGGGAGGGGGGGGGGTCGGAGGGAGGGAGGGAGGGAGGGGAATGCTGCGAATGCTTTACTAGGACAGGCTGCCAGCCAGTTGCTAGTCGAGCTAGCGCAGCAGCGGAGCGTCGGCGACGAGTCGAGGGTTCGATGTTCGATTCGCCGGCCCTATTCAGGGGTTTCTTGGACGCTTGCAGCGCTGCCGCCGACAAGCGAAAAACTCAGAGGAGAACGTGAAGTTTCGGGTTGGGCTGGCGGGGGTCAGGGCGATCGTATGTTTCTTGTTCTGGACAGGGCCTGGGGCTCGTTGACAGTCGAGGGCGAGTCCTGCGTTTGGATTGCCGGCACCCGCTGCAGGTCAACTTAGGGTCGATTCATCGATTCCGTCTCAGCGGCAACGGCAGCATTGATTTTCGGCTGCCGCTGGGTTGGCTTCGGCGTCGCGCGCCCGATGCGTTGCCCGTGGGTGGCCATGCGCGCCGATCGGCCGCTTTTGCTTTCAAGGATTCGGCGATCGGGTTCACTCTGTCATTCCCCCGCCCCTCGCCTCGCTCCGTCTCGTCTCAGACTCGCCTCCTTGAGCCTCTCTCCGCCCCCAAACGCGCTCGCCCTGGCTGCGATCGCGTTCTCGTTTGCGTCGCGCGCCGCGGCGGGGAAGTCGCGTCGGCGCGCAGTTGTTGTTCTCGCTGCTTGCTGCGACTTGCAGTTGCAGGTGCTCCGACTCAGACCGCGCGGGACGATTGGGAAATCGTTGGAACTAGAAACAAAAATTGCCGTCGTGCTTACTCTCTGCCCTCCCCGACCCCCCCCCACCTCCTCCTCGCCCCCCCCTGCGCCCCCTCGGCGGGGGGGCCGATCGGGCGGGGCTCCGCGGCGAAAGGGGGCGGGGGGGGAGGAAGGGGACAAGGGGTGGGAATGCGCGGAGGGATGGGGGAGGGGGGCCAGCAAAGGAGCGGAGGTCCAGGGACGAGGTGAATGAGATGATGAGGCGATTGTGGAAGGAGGCCCCCCCAGACTTCCCGTCCTCCTGGGTCATCCTCCTCTTCTTCCCTCGTGAGCTCCACTGCCCCACCTCTCCCCTTCTCCCGCCCCGTCTCCCTTCTCTCTCGCTGGCGCCAGGGGGCCGCGCGCCGCTCGCGCGCCGCCTGTCGCGGCCTGCCCGCTCTTTTTATGTTTGGGGCAACTTCCTCGCGCAGGCCCGCCGTGCTTGCTCCCCCGTGCTTGCATTAATGTGCCAGTGGATGTGTATATATATATATATACACGTGTATACATATGTAAATGTATGTAAATATACGCACACGTTTACGCGCGCACGTGTATATGTTCGTGCGTGTGTGTTTGTACAGGTGCACGCTTGTGAGTTTATGCGTCGGTGTCTACATGGGTACACGTAAGCACTACGTAACACGCATTCATAATGGCCATAACCATTAGTCTTGCACACGTGTCATATGCCTGACCTTTGCACATATATATATATATATATATATACACATACACGTGTGCACATATATACATACAACACAAACATTTACATACATGTTTATTTGTATGTACAAATACACACTCAATTATGCGATCCTCCATTTCCCTCCCCCTCCTCATCCTCCCCCTTTTTCCCTTTCCCCTCTCTTCCTCTCTCCCTCTCTCTCTCTCTCTCTCTCTCTCTCTCTCTCTCTCTCTCTCTCTCTCTCATCTCTCTCTCTCTCTCTCTCTCTCTCTCTCTCTCTCTCTCTCTCTCTCTCTCTCTTCTCTCTCTCTCTCTCTCTCTCTCTCTCTCTCTCCTCTCCCTCTCTCTCTCTCTCTCTCTCGTCTCTCTCTCTTCTCTCTCTCTCTCTCTCCCCCCTCCCCCCTCCCCCCCTCCCCCCCCCCCTTCCCCCTCTCTCTCTCTCCCGCACGGGCCCGCCCCCCCCCCCCACCCCCCCATCCCCCCCCCCCCCCCCCCTTCCTCTACCCCCCCCCCCCCCCCTCCTATACCTCCCCCCTCCTCTCTTCTTCCTTTCTCACACCTCTCGCGCAGGAAGCACTCCTTGCGGGGGGTTCAAGTGGGGGCGCGCTCGCAATCTCGACGCCGAGGAGGCGCACTGCGCCCCCGTGTGCCCCATGGTCGAAGACGACAGCTACGGACTCGACTCTGACGAAAACGGTCGATGCGTTGAACTGTGCTCAACGACAGAGATGTCAAAGGCAGTCTTGTCCGAGCAGCAACGCGCGTTGTTAGACGCCGACCGGGCGACCGCCATGCGAGCGCATGACACTGCCGCTGCAAAGCGAGCCGCGGTCGTCAAGGAAGACGATCTCCTTGCCAAAGCTGACGTCCAAGCAAATCCCGAGAAAATAGCGAAGGCCCTTTTCACTGAGCTCAAGACATGGTTCGACCGTGAGTGCTTGGAAATGCAGGAGATAACCGAGGCGTCGAACATCGTGATTTCGAGAAATGCATACACATGGAAGTTCGCGAAAAACGAAAAGGGTGAGATGGAGCGCACCATCCGGCTTCGCTTGGTACTTCGAGGCCGCAGGGGCCCCGAAGTTTTCGACGTAGAAACATATTCGGGAACAGCCAGAAGGTCAAGCCAGAGGTTACTTGACAGCGCGGCCGCGTGCAAGGAGCAGTGGATCATTGATTCCCTGGACATCAACATGGCCTTCCTGAAGGGATTGGCCATTTCGGGAACTCGCTGTGGCAACTGGTGGAAAGGAGCGCGCGGCGTGCTTGACCTTGCCGCCTGGATCGGCAACTGCGCTCCGCGCTCTTCCAGGGTTTGAGAACTACGACGAGTCAAAGCACTGTTCGCAGCGCTTGAAACCGGGCGCAGGCACTAGGGACGCCCCACGGGCTTGCTCACTTAAGCTCAGGAGAACCACCAGAGGATTCGGCCTCCGACCTACGTCTTACGACGAGGAGTTCTAGACGAGCAGCAACTTGCTCACGGCCAAGCATGTTGATGACGTTAACATGGCCGGCACTGAGGACACCATTGACAAGTGTGCCAAATGTGTTGAGGATACTTTTGGTAAGTGTAAACTCAACAAGCACACGTGCACGAACTGCGCTGTGGGATATACCGAGGATGAGGACGATAATGTCACTCTGGATCAAGATGAATGTATCAAACTGCTCCGCCCTATAAAGCACCCTGGATTGACCGGTGCTGACGCTGGCGCTCAAGCGACCAAGATGGTCGCGGATATGTTTGTCAGCCTCAGAGGTGCGCTGGCATACGCACTGATCACCCAGATATGGTTGATGGTATATGTTGCATCTCCACAGCGTGTCCAAGAACCGACCAATATTCAAGCGCGACGACTGAATGTGGTCACCAGAAAGCTACAGGCCTGCCCGAAGAAGATCGTCTACCAGGCGATGAACCCCACGGGTGAGGCCGACTTACATGGCGACTCAGGCTATCGACGCCTGAGTGGAGACGCCGACGACGACACCAAACTCAATGGCATTCGCGGGGCAAGCCTGCTACGACGTGGAAACACGTCATTTGGCAAGCCTGTCGTTCACTTGATTGTTGCGTGCTGCAAGTCTCACCGCTTGCAAGTCCGCTCAAGCTACTCAGCAGAGACATTTGCAGCAACCCATAATTTGGAGGACTGTTATCCCACGATTGTGACTCTGCACGAGCTCCACACGGGGCCACTTACGCCCACTCAGTTGAAAGACATACGTGAGTTGGGTGGCCTAAGCATCAAAGTCACCTTGACCATTGATGCGGAGTCTGTCTTTAAGTCCTTGTCAAGCAAAGACTTGAAGAAGCCGACTGAGTGTACCCTCTTAGGACACATAAGTTGGATACGACGGATGATGGAGCGCGGAATCGTGCATAGCATTCAGTGGTGTGATTCCCGCGACATGACTGCGGATGGACACACCAAGGGGGGCATCGACAGAGAGATGCTCCTACAAGTGATGGGAGATATACACACCTTCAAAAATGATTCAAAAAGACACACTCCATATCAGGCCGGCCAGACAAGAAGCTCTGAGGCCGCCTGAGGAATACATTATTTATGCGAGGCAACTTGCTGGCGGGTCCAACTCCTTTGGGCCTGTTTCTTTTCTTGTCTTCATATAGGTTAACTGCTGAACTGTTTCTGCAATGCGGGTGGCGGACGCACGCTTCGTCTCCCTCCCCCCCCCGACTCTAAAGCGAACTGGGGGGCGTAAGGAGTGGAAGCGAGCGTGCGCCCGCGGCCGCCTTGGCTCAAAGCGGCAGGCCGCCCAGATTTGACTGTGCCTCACCGCGAGGCACATTTTCGCTATCGATACTAAAAGGCAACCCTTTTTACTTGACCTGGCATCCCCTCTTGCATTGGGACTATCGCTACTACGATACAACCGAGCTGGAGCTCGGCTTCGCCTGGGGCGAAGCTGTCGGCTGGGCATCCCAGCCCCCATCAAACTGTTGGACCATCTTGGAGGCCATCTTGGGCCACGTGGCCATCTTGGAGGCCATTTTGACCCGTCTTGGATTTTTTTTTGCGGACGTTGACGTCGTTTCTCGGCCTGGGCACTCCTTCCGGGACCCCGGCGGGACGGGCCGAAGCCCCAGGGGGAATTCTTTCGGAAAAAGAACCAAAACCAACACCGAAATAATTTGTCACGCCCCTGCGATGAATCGACAGGGGGCGGCGGATCCAGTGGCCTGTGGCCCATCCCGCCACCGTGCCTAGGTTGTAAGTCAGAGACCTCTTGGCGCCCTCTTGGCCCATCTTCAGGTGCTCGTGGGCCCGACAATGTCACGCGGGAAGACGTTCCACGCGCGTCAGGAGCCCCAGGATATTTGAGAGTGTTGTGTCCGGGCCCCTCCAATATGTTCAGGATTGAGGATGAAAAGGCTAAGGGGATTGAGCAAGGGACCTGAGGTCACTCCAAGTCGTGCTTCGCAGGCACGCTTCGCCCTGGCGGATCTGCCCCAGTCTGGCTTTCTCCGGGGCTCAATCCAGGAGCGATTTCGGACATGATCGGGGCTTCATCCTGACTCGGGGCTTCATGGCCCTCAGTCGCTGTTACGAAGAACTCCCAGGAGTTGCCTCTTAACTTGTTCCCTCCCGCTCCCCCGTTCCTTCTGCCTTCCCTCCCTCCCTTCCCTCATCCTCCGCCCGTCCCCACTGCTCCTCTCGCTCACGCTTCCGCTCCCCTGCCAGGCGCCCGTGCCACGCCCGCACGCCGCAGGGTGCAGGGCGCAGGGTCGGCCGGATTCGGCCTTGCAGCAGTCGGCGCACCGTTTGGCTCGAATTTCCCACCCCGAGAGCCCAAGGGGCGCACCCGTTCGATCTGGCCGCCCACCCCTCTGCACGTCTGCAGGGAGAGGGGCGCCCGGCCCTGAGCTGACCCGAGCTTGCATGGGGCACCAGGCCCTCTTGGCACAGGCAGTGGACAGGGGGAGCGACGGAATGGCGGAGCTAGGGGGGATGGCAGGGGAGAGGAGGGAGGGGGCAGCGGGTGAGGGCAAGCTGGGCGCGCCCGCGCCATACCTGCCACTCTGCCCTTCCCATCCACCCCTTCTCACTGCGCTGGTTTCGTCTGTGTATCCGTGGCGCGTGCAAGGGGACCTTGATTTCCCAACTGACCCCATCGTGTGATGCGCAGTCAGAAAGAGGGGGGCGGATGGCACATTGCAGCATGATGTGGCCGATGAGCCGGGGTTGAGCAGGAGGCAGGAGCATGAGCAGCACGATGAGGGTGGAGGATGATGAACAGGATAATCAGCAGGAGCAGGACCAGCAGGAGAAGGAGCATGAGCATTAGCGGAAGGAGGAGGAACAGGAGGATGAGGAGGAGGAGGAGGAGGAGGAGGAGGAGGAGGAGGAGGAGGAGGAGGAGGGGGGAGGGGGGCGGCAACGACGAGGAAGAAATCTGATCCAGAAATGCAGCCCGCGCCTGGGCGAGAGCGCCATTCTGAACGACGGGAGCTCACCACCGATCTTGGAATGTGGCCAACGCTGCAGCGTGCTCGAACACCTTAGAACAAACACGCGAAGGAGGTGTGCGCACACGCGAGCACTGCCAGGGGAGAAAGGAGAGTCGTACTTAGAGTGAGAAGTTGTGGAGAGAGGAATGGAGCCCAGACGTGTGCGGCTTTGATTTTTCAATGTCCGTGGACGCCCTGACCCTTTCACAGGGCCTGTTTGTCATCATGAGTCGTCTCTTGACGGTCCCGCGGCCCAGCAAGAGCCAATTGGAGGCCGAAAACGGGGAGATACCTCCGTGCTGAGTTTGTTGTTGTTCAGGACGCTGGATGCCTGGGAGGGGTCGGGATGGGAAAGTGCAGCGTGGACTCTTCTCCAGGACTCCTCCTTCGAAGGGAAGGGCGCCAGGCGGGGCCCAGACCGTCCTCGCCCTGCATCTTGAGGGGCTGGCCCCCAGAGCTCGCAGCAACCCTGGCGCCTTCGAGCCAGTCGAACATGCGCGGAACGAGTGGAGTGCTGCAAGGGAGGCGACGTCTCGCCCCCGAAGCCCCGAGCTCCCAGGACAAAAAACATCGTATGTCTCCAAGTCGGGCCCCAACCTTTCTCGGCCAGTCAAACTTCCGTCTTGGTCGGGGAGTGGATTCGACATACCTCTTGCTGCAAGCCGAGCCCGCATGCGCCAAGACAGCCACCCTGGGCAGGACCCTCTACGGTCAGCGACGACCCTGAGCGCTCTGGCCGATCCAGGGGCCCCTCCTGGCGCCCCCAGCGGCCGGGGCATCAAGAGGTTGAACATCGTATTCTTAGCCGCCAGGAATAGGAGGAACCAGAAGAGGAGCAGTAGCAGGAGCATGAACAGAACAGGAGGAGGAGGAGGAGGAGGAGGAGGAGGAGGGAAGGTGGAGGAGGGGGAGGAGGAGGAGGAGGAGGAGGAGGAGGAGGAGGAGGAGGAGGAGGAGGAGGAGGAGGAGGAGGAGGAGGGGAGGAGGAGGAGGGAGGAGGAGGAGGAGGAGGAGGAGGAGGAGGACGTCGAGAAGGTTGAAGAGGGGTGGGGCGACAAGCGCAGGGCAGAGGCCGGCCCGAGGCCACGGTGTCCAAGGAGGGTGTCGTGCGCAGCTTCGCCCTCGAGTCCCTGCAGACGCTGTCCTCCTTCAAAGCAGGCGGGGGCCTCGGTGTCGGGTGAGGAGCAGGAGGATGAGGAGGAGTGCCCCCCCCCTGGCGATCCTGCTCCTTCGCTGCTTCTCAGTGGAGGGGGAACAGGTGGGGATGGCAGGCATCGGAGGGGGGTGCTGCCCTCCCTCCACCTCCAGGCGGGCCGCGGGCGCGCGGCGTGGCGAGCGCCGCATGGACGCAACGGCGCGGGTGCGCCCACGCGAGCGCAGCAGCAGGAGGAGGGGCCACGGTGTTTGTGGCTCGGTCGGTCGGTCCGGCTGCGTCGCAGTCGGTTGCGTTCGGTTCGGCTCGGTTCGGTTCTCTCATCGTGTCGTTGCCGCGACGTTGGGTTTTTCTGGGCTGCTTCCGGCCCGTCAAGCTCCATCGATTTCGGTTTCGCTGTCGGTTCGGGGTGCTTTCGGCTTTGCTGTCGCCGTGGACGGCCCTGAGTGTAGAGAAGGGAGATGAAGATGGGGGCGGGCAGCCAGATGGAAATATGAGGATCTCATATCCATCTGCCAGCCGCAAGGCCTGCCACCGTGCCAGGGTGGCGACTGTTCGATGAGGGGTACGGGAGGCCGTCACATACGACGCTTCGTGTTCCCAGGTTTGGGAGAGCCGTGATGAGGATGATGCGGATTATGAGAATGGTGCGGGTGATGATGACTGACAGGATAAGGAGGAAGCGGAGGAGGAGAGTGAGCAGGAGGAGGAGGAGGAGGAGGAGGAGAAGTCGGAGGACGAGGAAGGCCGTCACATTTGACACCTTTCGGCTCTCTTGGACCGTCTTGGGCGCCTTCGGGGGCTCTCTTGGGGCTCGCGGAGGACCACGGGCAGAGTAGCGGCCCACTGGAGAGACTTCAGGGAGGTTTTGACGAGGCCCTGGCAAATCTTGCCAGGCATTTTGACAGAGTAGCCTCGCAAGGCTCACACCGCAGGCGGCAGCGGCTGGATCGAGGTCGCCGGCGGCGCATCATCTGGAGCTCCCTAGGAGTTTGGCGAATTGGCGCGCAGCAGCGAGAGTCGTGGTGCAGCGCGCATGCCAGCTGTCCTTGCCGGGGTGCCTGAAGGATTCTTTGGAGGAGGCGGTTTTGGAGATGTTTTGGGGCCTCGCTGGGCCTCTTGGGGTCCTCTTGGGGCCTGACTTGGGCTTCTAGGGGGCCTCCAGGGGCCTCTGGGGAGCCCTTTAGGGCCTTAATGGCGGTCTCGGGTGTCACCGCGGGCCCCAAGGTGGCACCCGAGACCGCCATCAGGCATGGGATGGGGCCCAGGCCCTCTTGGGGCCGTCTTGGGCCTCTGTGGGGGCATTTGAGGTCGCCTTGGGCCCCTCAGGGCTTGTCTGGGGGCTCTCTCGAGGGCCTCTGGGGCTGTCTTGAGGAGATCTTGGAGAACTCTTGGACTGTGTTGGAGTGTCGGAGTCTGGAAGGGGCGAGACCGCTAGACTCCTTGGTAATCAACGGTTTTGGTTTCTGGGGCCCTCAAAACAAAAAATATGGTTATCGAGGGGCGAAGCCGCTAAAACCAATGTGTACTCAATGGTTTTGGCTTCTGGGGGCCCTCGTAGGAGTCCTCTTGGATGCCTTTTGGACGCCCCGAGGGCCTCGCAGGCTGTTTTCAAGCCATCGTGGGCCGTCTGGAAGCGATCTGGAAACATCTCGAGTCTGGAAGTGCTGCACGAGAATGGTCAGCATTTCGACCATCGCCGTTTATTCTCAAGTATTTGTCTACCTAAGGGTGGATGGCCGACCTCGCTGGCGCCGCGGCCGGCCGAGCTTGCGTTTGGGCGCAAGCGCCGCGGGCCAAGCCATCGGCACCTGGCCGGGTGCGCGCAGCGGTGGCGCGGAGAGCACTTGCATCTGCGAGGGCGGCGGTGTCGACTCTGGCTCGATCGCGCCGTTGCAAGGCAGGCGGATCGGCGCGGCCCCGAAAACCTTTCGAGGCCAGCGCCAGCGCCGCCTGCTGCGGCGGAGTGCGAGAGCGAGGGTTTCGGCACGCTCACACTCCTGCTGGTGTGCCTAGGCTCGTTCGTGCTGGGCCTATGGGTTCGTGACGCACGGCAGCAGCTGCCAAAGTCTCGCGAGGTCACAGCGACGATCGCAGACGGCGCCCATCGTGGAACACAAGAGGACCACGCTCGGACGTCTGCGGAAGTACCGGCGGGTCTTCGCTTATTACGATCGGGACGATGATAGCTGGCATGAGCGGTTCTTACTTGAGCAGCTGGGCCCAACGAGGTGGATCATCGTGACACCGCACTTCGATCTGTACGACGAGGAGTTGGCCGACGCCATCGACGTTCGCGAAGTTGGGCCTCGTGGCGGCGTCGGCGCCGTGTACGGCAATGTGCTGCGGATTGACATGGCCGAGTTTGGACGCCGTCAGGAGGAGCTGAAGGCCGCCGCCCTGACCTGCGCAGCGGAGATTCGGCGCGAGGAGGAACTGGCCCTGGTGGCTGCAGACGGCGACGCCGCGGAGGCTGGCGACGCTGCCGCTGCTGGGGAGCCTGGAGGCGAAGCCCGTGCCCGAGCGGCTTCGGCAGCGGGTCGCTTGGTTCCGCGCGGGACCTGGGTGGCCGTCGAGGTGCGGGCGGGCTGCCAGATTGGCGACGAGCTTGTGGACGCGAGGCCGGCTTTCGCGCTGGGGGATCGGGCCATCTTGGAGCTGGCCGACGGCAGTGTGCTGGCCGTCGGCGCACCTGGCTCCGTGAACATGCCGACGCCACGTGGGCCCCCGCAGGACGTGCGCACGCTGGCGGTGAACACCGATATGCTGGGCGAGAACAACCGCGCCTTTTTTCGGAGGCTGTGGATGTGATGAAGCCAGAGTCCACCCTGGCCGGCCCATCAGCGGGCCGCATATCTGTCAATGGTTGTTGTTACAGCTGGTGAGGCTCGGGTACACAGGCATGCAGCGCCTCTTGTGGTGGCGGCGGGTTCTTTCACTGACGCCTGACGATCCTGGGGTGGGCGAGCGTGCTTCCTTGAGTGAGTTGATCGATGTCGGGTGTCAATTGGACCGGGTGTGCTCGCCGAACCTTGCGTGCTACGAGATGGTCTATAGGCGGTGCCAGCTGCGGGGGGAAGTCTACAGCAACGCGCTAAAGGAGGCTGAGGGCGGCGCAGGCGCAGGCGGCAGCGGGTGGCTGGATCAGCGTGAAATCTTCCTTGGGCCGTCGTCAGGGCGCGGCTCGGCCCCGGTCGCTCCAGAGCTTAAGGAGTGGGTTACCGAGCGCCTTCAGAAGGGCGCCGCAGCGTTGAAAGAGAGGCGCAAGGTCAGGGAGGAGAAGCTGCTCTCGCAGGGGGTCTCGCTCGGGGGGGGCACTTTGCCTGCGCCGTATGCATATGCTGGCGCGTGGCCAGCCCCGCCCCCTGCAGTCTCGGGCCAGTCTCAGCTGCAGGTGCCGCCACTGCTGGGCGCGAAGGAGAAGAGGAAGGCCGCTGCCTGGCGGGGCAGGGCGACCTCCTTCGCCGTCTTTTACGCACGCGGTTGCGGCGACTAGTGGCCCCTGACCAGTTGCTGCTATTTCGCAGGGGAGGCGCCCGTGGACTACCCGGCACTGAGTTCTGCTCATGGACGATTGTCTTCCATCTCAGGACCCTCTTCCGATCCCACTCGACGCTGGGTTGGGCGCTGTATTTTTTGGGGCTCAGCCGCTCGGAGTTCCTACTTCAACCAGGCGCGGTGCAAAGCGCGATCGTCAAAACAGATGGCTACGATATGGGGCTCGCAGTTTAAATGCTCTGGGAGGTCAGGGGCGAGAAGTCCCCCATGTTGCGGTTCTGACAGGGGCCCAAGGCGCAGCTGCACGTCGCCTCGCAGGCTAGTACGGGTCGGTGAGCTTTCAAGATGAGTACCATGATTCACTTGCGGCGTGGACCACGTTGCAGGGGCTCCAGCCTGGCTGTCCCGAGTCAGAGTCGGAAGGTGGCAGGGCGGTCTACCAGTCAGGCAGGATTTCGCTGCCTGGTGGCGGTGCCGGGAAGGCGAAGCTGGATGTGACCCCCCCGAGACGTTGCGCCCGATGCTGGAGACTGGCCATGGACTTCTGCGTGATCCTTCTGAGGCTGCCTCGATGTTTGAATCTTAGATTGAGAACTTGCGCTACCTTGGCCCGAAGCCCTGTTTGAGCTGTTCGGCGCGGGCGTGATCGAGTTGGGCCCCGGAGACGCCATGGAGAAGATAGGCCAGTTTTCCGTGCGGCGCCATGATGACAAGCTGCGCTCGATCGCCGACACACGGGCTGCCAATGTACATTTTTGTGAGCCTAGCTGTACAGAGCTGGCAAGTTCCGGGGCCCTCACGGCCATTGAGCAATGCTCCGTTGACCTGGTCTGCTTCAACTCAGGAGATGTGGAGGTCTGCTTCAATCAGTGCGAGCTGCCACACTGGCTCAGATGCTTCTTCACGCTGCCTGCGCCGAAGGCCCAGTACCTGCCAGCGTCTTTACGGCGCCGCCTCGGATTGGTGCGCGACGCTCGCCTGGTGAAGTTCAGGTTCCGCGCGGTGCCGATGGGCTGGAGCTGGGCGGCGCGTCTCATCCAGCAGGGCCACTTGCGCGCGATGGATGCGGCGCTGAGCATCGGGCGCTGGGTTCTGGAGAAGCGGCCCGGGCATGACCTCGGCTCGGAGGATGCGAAGCAGCTCTGCATCGGTTACTTTGCTGCCGCCTCTGCGGGCCAGGGGCGCGCCGAGAGTGCTGCCCGCGCGATGCAGGAAGCGCTGGCAGAGCGAGGTGGTTTGCATTGTCGACGCAACCTCGGGGGTGAAGTCGGAGCTGCTGGGCTGCGATCTGAATGGGCGCGCTGGCAGGTGGCGGACCCGCCCTGAGCGTTTTCGGCGGCTGGCGGGGGCGCTGGACTTTCTGCTGGAGGCAAGGCGGCCTGAGGAGGTGGAGATCGCAGGCCTGGAGCTGGAGCGGCTGCTGGGGCACATCGCGGCGGCCTGCGTGCTGCGGCGGGGGTCGCTGGCAGTGATATCTGCTTGTTATACCTTTGCAGAGGCGTCAAGGGCTAAGCGGCGGCAGCCGTTGTGACCCAGTGCGCTGACGGAGCTGCGTTGGGCGCGGTCGCTGTTGCCTTGCATCGTGGGCGACGTGCGCCGGCGGTGGTCGCCCACCGTCACCGCCTACGACGCGCCCCCGCAGGGCTACGGCGTCGTCGGGGCGGAGTGGGAGGCTGCAGATGTGTCGGCGCATGGGGGACTGTCAGAGCGCAGCCGCTTCCGATGGCCGCTCGCCGCTGCCGGAGCGCCGCGGGACCGCGCGCTGGAGGCGGAGGTGGCCCAGGCGCCAGACGCCGCGCTGGCGCTCGCCGGCCGCGTCTCCGAGCTCCCCAGGGTGAGCCCCGCAGCCTTGGCGGGCATGGAGTGGCGCGTGGCAGGGTGCGGCCGCTGGCGACGCCGCGACGCCACCCATTGCCTGGAGGCTGCAGCAGTCAGCTGGGCGGTGCGCCGCGTGGCGAAGGATGCGCGGCGACGCGGTCTGCATCGCCTTGTGCTCGGGAATAACATGTCAGTTACGTTAGCGCTTGCGAAAGGCAGAGCTCCTCACCATCGTCTCCTCCTGACTTGTCGGATTGTTTTCGCGCTCAGTGTTGTGGCAGACATCAGAGTACACAGTCGGTGGATCCCCAGTGACGAGGCCCCCCGTCGGTATCAGCCGCTTGGGCTCAAGGGGAAGTTCGAGCGGGGGCGGGCGCTGACGGGGCAGACGCTTGTGCCGCCCGCCACTTGGAGTTCAGGCTCAGGCCAGACCGCCGTGAGGTCCTCGCGCTCCCGCTCGGCCAGGCGGCCAGCCCCTGCCCCCTGCCGCGCCGCTGCCGGGGTGCCGACGCTAGGGCGCGCGCAGCCACGCAGCTTGCGCGGGCCGCGCGCCGATCGTGTCGACCTGGAGCTGCGGGCGCTGGTGGAGGCCGAGCGGCAGCACTCTGTCCCAGGCTGACACGCTGGGCGGCGGAGAAGGTGCGGGTGAAGGCCCAGAGCGTGTACCTGGGGGTCTTGAAGGCCCCCCTGGCCTGCGCTCGGGCTCCCTCCCCGCCTGGACGCGCGAGGAGTGGGGCGCGACAGCGGTCGAGTTCGTGGAGTGGCTCTTCGACCAGGGGCGGCGCTGCTGCGACGGCCAAACGGTTGGGCTCGGCGCTCGCGGGGGGCGATCCGAAGCTCGGCGCGGGCCCCCTGCGCCTGTGGCTCCCCGTGCTGCAGCAGTCGCTGAGCGGCTGGGTGCAGCAGCGCCCAGAGCTCTCGCGCCCGCCCTTGCCGTGGCTGGTGGCAGCTGCCGCGGCGCCCTGGCTGCTCGAGCAGGGGCTGGAGGTCGCGGCGTTGGGCGTGATGATCATGTTCGAGACGCACATGCGCCCCTTCGGAGATGCTGGCAACCGACGCCGACCATGTCGCGCTACCGCTGGAGGGCGAGCCTGGAGCGGCCCGCCGGATAACCTTTGTGATCAGGGCCCAGGAGGGGTTGGTGCCAACCAAGACCAACGCCTTCGACGTGAGCGCCCTGCTGGTCTTGTTGAGACAGCGCTGGCTTGCCCGCTGCGTGGGGGCGCTGGTGCGGCGCCGCGGCCCGGGGAAGCGCCTTCTCGAGGTCGAGTGCGTGGCCTTCCAGAGGAGCTTCAGGACAGCCTTGAACGCCGTTGGAGCCTGGGAATTGCTGGCCACGCTCTACTGCCCCCGCCATGGAGGCGCCGGCCACGACCGCAGCATGGCCGCCAGAACCTTGGAGGGCGTCCAACAGAGGGGCGGGTGGCGCGCCTTCAAAAGCGTCGCCCGATACGAGAGGCACGGGAGAGCCAGTCTAGAGTTGCAGAAGCTCGGCGAGGCGCGCGTGCGCCAGTTGCGCCGGCGCGCGGCTGGCATTGTGCGCGCCTTCAAGAAGTGCTTCGCGCAGCGCTGCGGGCCTCCCACGGACGGTAGTCACAAGTGGTGATCGAGATATTCTCGGGAACTGGCGAGCTTAGCCGCCATCTCCGAGCCCGAAGTGAAGCCGTGCTAGAATGGGAGGAGAAATCGAGAATGCTCCAATCTGCTAATTCCTGCGGTATGGCATGCGCTTCGTGGATGGATAACTAGTCAAAGAGTAAAGGCTGCGTGGTTGGGGACCCCATGTGAAGGCTATTGAAGAGCCCGCCGTGCCCCTTTATACAGTAGGATGCCGCACGCAATCTGATCCCCTGAGCATTCCATGGGTCTGCCTGGGTTTTCTGAAAATGATCAACGTCTTCTCCTTGGTCCCAACCGTCTTGGGACTATTGGGAGGATGACCCAAAGTCTGTGTATTGCTAGGGGGATCCCTGGCGGGGAAGAGGATCCTTGGCAGAGTTTTCTGTGGCTGCGCCCCGACCGCCAAGCTTTGTGGAATTCTGCGTTTCTCACCGAGCGCGCTGTGGATTTCCGTGCCTGCGGTCGGCCTTTTCGAGGGCGCACGCGCAGAAGATTCTGGCGTTGCAAACCTGCCACGCTGCGCCGCCAGGGGCGCGGCACTTGCCAGTGCACTAACATACCCCATGTCGAGCTCGCTGGCAAACAGCAGGGCAAATTTCTGACTAAGTTGAAGAACGAAATGCAACCCTCAGGATTTGGGGTGATGTTTGGGTCGCTTGGGGGCGCCGCCGTTCGGTCCCGTTGGTGTGCGGCTCAAGCGGGGTTTCCTGTTGCTTCGTTTCGCTCGCACATCGGAGGCCTGGGGCATGCCTTTGAGCAGCGACGAGGCGGCGTCGCCCCCGGGCCTTTGGCTCGGCACCCGAGTTTTCCAGGTTGCGAGCCAGAGGCCGCGCACCTTTCGCGGCTCCAGCTGCCGCCGCTCAGATGGCCCTCCCTGTTGGGCAGTGCTTTCGGCATCTGGTGGCCCATCCCGATGGGTCGGACGGCGGCCCGATCTTGGGCGTCGTGCGGCGGCAGCTGTCGGACAATGTTGGTGGCGCAGCGTACGGGGTCGAGTACTTCGGAGCAGCCGAGGAGCATTTAACGTGGTGGTTGGGCGCTTGCAGAGAGCGGGGCGACAAGTTCTGCCTGCGTGCGCGCAAGGGCCCGCTGTCAACCTGCGCGCGCTGCCCACCGAGGCCCGACATGCAGGTCTTGCGCGCGAGAGCCCCCCGTACGTTGACGGCGGCACAGGCGGCCGACTACCGCGTGGAGATGCCGCAGGAGAACGTGGAGCGCCCTGGCATACCACGCGACGTGGCTCGAGCTGCTCTCGCGGAGGCTGATGCACCTTCTGCAGACAAGCCCGCTGCTGGAGGAGGAGGCCCCCTGCCTGCCCTGCGCAAGCGGCCCGCGGCGGCCGGCGGGGAGTCCGCAGTCGTTGAGGTTGAAGCGGACGACGAGGACGCTGACGAGGCCTACGAGGAGCTGGAGCGTGAGTTGCAGGCGCTTCAGGGCAAGGCCGAGGCGGCTGGCCCGGGGGCGAAGGACGGCTGCCGCGCGCGCCTGGGCGAGCTGAGGACGCGGCTGGAGGAGTCCAGGAAGCGCGGAGCCCCTGCGGCCACGGCCGCCAGCGCTGCCGCTGCGCCGGCCAGCAAGGCTGCTGTCAGGAAGAAGCTGAAGCTGGGCGAGGTAATTCAGAGTCGGATCACGGGAGCAGATCCCCGCCCAGCTGGGGAGGATAGTGGCTCAGCTGGGCCCGCAGCGGCTTCCTCAGACGAGAAAGAGGTCTTGCGCGTGCTGGCGGGCTACCTTCGCAAGGAGGACAGCGGGGGCTCCCTCGAGAGCGACATGGAGCAGGTCGTTGGAGATGGGCCCATGACTGCTCGCCGCCTCGCCTACAAGAGGATCGCGGAGAAGAGCCCAGGCCGCCTCGCCGAGAAGGAGATGGATAATCTGGCTCAGTACTTGGTGGACATCGACGAGGACGAGGGCCCTGGTCAGGTGCGAGCGGTGGCCGCGAAGTTCCCGTTGCGCGCCCTGCGACCTGCTCACCCGATCAGGGATATCGGCGAGGACAGGCACTTGGAGCTGCGGACGCTGCGTGAGTGTGCCGACCTCATCGTCGAAGGTAAGCCCTTGCATGCCTTGGACTACGTCTGTTGCAGAATCAAGGATTTGCAGAAGTGGACCCGCGAAGGCCACTCGAGGACTACGAAGCGGTTCGAGCTGATCCCTCCCGACAGCGGCGGTTTCAGTTTGTCGGTTGAGGACGAGGAGGTGGTCATGGGCATAGAGGCGGCGGAGGTGAAGATGGCTCAGCTGCTGAGCCGTTCGGGGTCTCGCGGCTAGGACGTCGGCCGGGATGGAGGCGCGGGCTCGCCTGCCTACCCCGATGGCCAGAGCCGCGGCGGTAGCCCGGACCCAAGAGCCTTGCCGATCACTGATATCGGCACGCAGCGGCGCTTCGAGATCGAGCTGGTCTGCGACCCCCTGCAGGGCGCCAGCCAGCTGCCCAGCGGGCAGCCGCCGCGAAGGCGCCAGGGCGTGCCTTGCCTGCGCTGTCAGACCGCCAGGGCCTCCAGGCGGTGGACGGATCGCCCTTGTCAGCGCGGGCGTCGGCTCGAGCCAACACGCCTGGGGCCGAGGGGGAGTCGAAGAAGCAGCTGAAGACGAGGGTCGCGCGGGAGTTCTTCAAGAGACGAGCTGGCCCGAAGAATGCGCCTCAGAAGGGCGGCCCAGCGCAGCGGGTCGTCCGACTTGTGGACTGAGCGGAGGGGCGGCGGCCGTCGGCGATGTTCAGGCCGCGCCGACGATGAGCCAGTGGAAGGCTGGCGCCGCCTCCCGCCTGTGCCGATCCCGCAGCAGCCGGATGGCGGTGATGGAAATCGGCTTCGGGATCCTCGCTCACTTGAGAAGGCTGCCGAGTAAGATTGGAGATTTTATGAGACTGTGCCCTAGAGGCGACGCGCCACAATCGCCGGAGGCTGGCGTGGGGCGAGATGTGCTACCACTGCCAGTAAGGGAGCCGGCACCTTTACTAGCTTGGGAACGTATGACGATAGCGAAGGGTTTGCTGAGTGGCGAGGGACCCCTTGTCAATTTGGCGTCGTGGACAGAGTGCAGAGTCAGGGGGCCCAGGATATGACGACCCAGGTGAGGGTTTTCCTCAGCATCATGGGCCTTGCTTCCTCCCACCTGAGCAAAGACCGCTGGGAGGCTGCAGGGGTCTGCTCACAGGTGCAGCTCGCCAGCCTACGTGTGATCGGTGAGACGGTCGAGTGTCGCGTCGGGCGCGCGCTAGAGGAGGTTGAGATGCCCTATTGGCCGCGGGACTTGATGAAGAGCAGAACCAGCTACTACCTAGATGAGGACTGCCGAGTTCTGCCGCTCAACTTGGGAGAGCTGGAGCCAGGTTTACCCAGGGCGGATGATATTGGCCGCCTGGACGTCCTCGAGTATGTCGGGGCCGACCTGAAGGAGCTGTTGACCAAACCCGAGCTCTCCTTGCCGCCCGAGGCGGAGTGGCCGTCTACGCCCCCGAGGGCGAAGGTCAACGTCGAGCGCGTCGAGGACTGGTGGTTCATCGCCGTGAAGCTGGTGGGGCTGGGACTGTTGAAGCCCACCGCTGCCGAGCTGATTTTCCAGGCTCAGGACAAGCGGGTGACCAACGGGCTCTTCGCAGCCACGAAGAGTGGCAGTCCAGGCCCAGGGGCTGCGAGGGTGACAAGGTTGATATTCAACATGGCGCCCACCAACGCGCACCTGCGCCCGCTGGTCGGCGATTCGGCTATAGCCCCTTCGCCTGCATGGGTCAGCATATCGCCGCAGCCCGGCGAGCTGTTGCTTTGGAGCGGGGACAACCAGAAGGGCGCTTTCTTCATGCGCAGGACTCCGGAGCCTTGGCCGGGCTACATGGCGGTGCGCACCCCGGCCCTGGGCCGCACCACGACGGGGGTCTGGCTTGCGATGGCGGTGCTGCCCATGGGCTGGGTGTACAGTGTGCCCATCTTCCAGAGTACCCATCGACGATTCGCTCTGTTGAAAGAGCCTGCAGGCGCTGAGTTGCCGCCCTCCCGTGAATGGAGGAGGGGCTGCCCGGTTCCCGCGGCGGCGGCGGCTCCCCTGGCGAGCGATGGCGACCGCGCCTGGTGGAGCACTTATATTGACGATTTCGACATTAGGGAGATGCTCAACTGGGGTGCCGCGCTTCCCTTGGTCGGGACCCCTGGCCGCCTCCAGGAGCAGATGAGGAAGAGCTACGAGAGGAACGGCTTCCCCATCAGCGTCAACAAGGCTAACCAGCGGCAGGTCCTCGTCACTCGCATGGGCGTGGGCGTCGATGGAGTTGCAGGCAGGGCGGCAAACAACCGAGTGAAGAACGCGCAGCTGCATGGTCTCCCCCTGTGGCTCCTGGCGCGGAAGAACCCCCTGGGGAACCAGCTTATGATCCTTGTGGGCCGCTGGGCGCGAGCCCTGGAGTTCAGGCGGCCTCTCTTTGGAGTTTTCAATGCTGTCTGGCAGCTGGTCGCCTCAGGACGCACCGCGCTGCCGAGGGACTGCGTTGACGAGCTGGTGCGCACTTGCATGCTGCTGCCCTTGGCGTCTGCGAACTTGAGGGCGAGAACCACCAGCATCGTCTCATGCTCGGATGCCAGCGAGGATGGTGTTTGGACGCGTACTGCAGTTAGGCTGGCGGAGGGGGCCGAAACGTTCTTGGCCAGCCTCGGGGGGCCCGAGACTTGGGGCCATCGCATCGCCGGGCACTCTGGCAAGTGCGTCGTGGAGGTGCCGCCCGAGCTCAGCGCCGCTGCCAAGGAGGAGCCGCGCGTGCTGCTGCTGAGCCTGTTCGACGGGATAGGCGGCTCGGCGGTCTCGCTGGTTCGAGCGGGGTTCACCATCGGCGGCTACATGAGCAGTGAAGTTGACAAAGGAGCCAGACGTGTACTACGATCGCGCTGGCCAGGACTGATCGAGCTGGGACCCGTGGAAGATACCCAGGCGAAGCAGCTCGAGGCCTTGACTTTGTTCCAGGGTCGCATCGTGGCTGTAATTGTCGCTGGAGGCAGTCTTTGTTAGGATGTCAGCGGAATCAACGCTGATCGGCAAGGGGCCCACGGCGCTCGGAGCGGCCTGTTCACGCGCATTCCCAAGATAGTGTGCGCGCTCATTCAGGCGATGCAAGTACCTGTGCACTGGATCGTTAAACATGTTTTCGCCATGAGCGCTGAGACCCTCCAGGTGTTCAATGAAGTCCTCCAGCAGAGGCCCTTTAGTGTGTGCAATTCCTTGTTTACCGAGAACCGGCGGCCGCGTCTTTACTGGTGTTCGCGTCGGGAGGCAATCCTCCAGACCCCGGGGATGCGTGTGGAGCCCAAGCAAAACTTCGACCTCATCAAGTCCATTCAGGTCCCCAAGGCCTCGGCGAGTTCTCGGGTGTCTGCGGGCTGCTCGAGAGCATCGTCAGAAGGGCCGGTGTGTACTCTATTTCAGCGACGAGGAAAGAGTGCCTTTACAAGCCTGCGGGCCTGGCCTCAGCTAGCTCAGAGGCTATTCAGAGGTGGTCCCAAGATCGACATGCACACCCTCCGTATCAGTATGAGCTCGTGCACATGATTAGGGAGCCCAGCGGGGAGCTAATGCCTTTGTGTGCCACAGAGAGAGGTCCTGATTGGCTTCCCCAAGCATCGCACCTCTTCTGTAGCCAGTTCGGGCTCTAGCCGCGCCGCCGTTGAGTCCGAGCGCTGCAGCCTCATCGGGAACGCTTTCGCCCGCGGCGTGGTGAGTTGGCTTTTCCTGGCGCTGAGGCGCGATCTTGGCTGGCCGGCGCGCGAGGCCGATCTGCGGCGGACCGCGCTGAATTGGAGGTGAAGGACCTGCAGGGCGAGGACGTGGAGTTCATGAAGGACCCCATCCGCGAGACCGCGCTGGGCCAGATGCTGGTGCAGATGTTCTGGACTATCGCCGACAAGTCTGGGAGGGACATCCGCCTTGACGTCGGCGCGCCCTTCGGGCTGGAGGTTTGGCCTCGCTCTTCGATCGATCCAGCACTTTGGGGGCGGCGTCCAACCCTGTCCTTCCCCTGGCCCAAGACAGCTCGGGAATTGCATATCAACGCGCTGGAGCTGAAGGCGGTCAACGCCTCGCTGCAGCACCGTGCTCGGGCCACGACTTCCAGGAGCGTCAAAGTCCTTCCACTGGTCGACTCCCAGGACGCGGCCTCGATCCTTACCAGAGGACGTACATATTCAGGGAAGTTGCGCGGGCTAGCGAGACAGTGTGTTGCCATCGTTGTGAGCTCGGATTTGCACGTGGGCATCTGATACAGCAGCACCAAGCTGATCCCGAGTCATCGTCCTTCTCGTGAATTTCTATCCAAGAAATGGCGCCGAAAAGAATCCAAGTGACTCCTGACGGTGGCTAGCGCAGGAGCTGGCTGCATGTGCGTAACCAGTTTGGCAAAAGGGGCACACGTTTGCGATATCTGCAGGTCACCAAGCCCACTAGTCAACGGTGCGTGCGCTGTGCTGGGCCTTTGTTTGCTTGGTGGAGGGCGCATGATGTTCGTGCCTCAACTTCAGTGAGTACATCGAGGCGTGTTGGGCAGAGTTGGAGCCGCTGCACTTGGCGGTCAATGTTGGTGCTGCGCTGCAGTGGTTGGTGCCATCTCTGAAGGGGCACCTGCAGCACAGCTGGAGCCTGATGAGGGCCTGGGAGAAGCAGTGCACGCCTTGCCGGGCTACTCCTTTCACCGCCAAAATAGTCCTGGTCCTAGCAGCTGCAGCCTGGGACTTGGGCTGGTGCGGCCTTGCCACTGTCCGTTTGATCGGGTTCGACACCCTCATGCGGATTGGCGAGCTGCTGGCGCTTCGGCGGCGACATGCGCTTGTAAAACATGAGAATGCCATCATCCATATCGAGACATCGAAGATGGGTTTCAGAATGGGTTTCTCGGAAGCCGTGAGCCTGCGAGATGGCGTCAGTCGGAAGCTCCTGAGAGTTCGATGTCTGACTTCTGATTCAGAGGACCTGATCTGTGAGATGAGTGCGCCCGAAGCGAGAAAGCATCTCGCTTTGCTGTTGCGCTTGTTTGATCTGCAGAATCGAGGTTTCACGATGCATAGCCTCCGCTGAGGCGGGGCGACCGCCCATTTCACTCGACATAAGAATATGGAGCATACACTCCAGCAGGGCAGATGGATTGGCACAACGATAGCGAGAACGTACCTTTTGTAAGCGGTGGCTGATACCGTTGCGCTCGCGCATCTGCCAAGCTCCAAGATATTAATTTCTGATGCTGCCCTGCGTTGGCGAGAGATTGCGGAGTCCTTGTGAGATTTCGAGTAGAAGGGTCGGCAAGCCATTAAAGGGGAATGTGGGAGGGTCTCTGGTTGGCCCTGGTGGTTTTCCTGCTCGAGGACGGGCCCTGGTGTCTGCGGGGTCCCCGCCGTAACGAGTGACCCTCGCGGGTCGTCCGTAACGCTGCGAGCTGCTAGTCTCCCCGGTGCCAGCGTAGACGGAGGGCGAGGAGCCCGCCCGTCCGATGCTGGTGCTGGGGGGAGGGCCTAGAGATTCGCAGGTCGTGGGCTCTTGCCAGGCCCCCGGGGCCGTCGCCATCGAGTTGGCTCGAGCCTCGCATTGCCAAACTTGCGGCGGCGCGTCGCAAAAAAAAGAAGCCCCCCAAACATGAAATACAACCTTCAGGAGTTGGGGTGATGTTTGGGTCTCTTGGGAGCGCCGCCGTTCGGCCCCGTGGGTGCGCGGCCCAAGCGGCCCTCCATCCGCCCCCTGGCTGCCGCCAGGTCAGGCTCTCTGACTGGCCCCGGAGCTCTTCCCCACTTAAGGACGGGCCCCGGTATTTGCGGGGCCCCCGCCGTAACGGGCGACCCTCGCGGGTCGCCCGTTGCGCTGCGAGTTGCTAGTCTCCTCGGTGCTGGCGCGGAAGGAGGGCGAGGGGCCCGTCTGTCCGATGTGGGTTTTGGGGCGGGGGGTAGAGACTCGCAGGTCGCGGGCTCTTGCCAGGCCCCAGAGGCCGTCACCGTCGAGTTGGCTTGAGCTTCGCATTTCCACGCTCGCGGCGGCGCGTCGCAAAAAAAGGAGGCCCCCCCAAGCACGGAATGCAACCCTCAGGAGGTGGGGCGATGTTTGGGTCTCCTGGGAGTGCCGCCGTTCGGCCCCGCGGGCGCGCGGCTCAAGCGGCCCTCCATCCGCCCCCTGGCCGCCGCCTTATAGATCAGGCTCTCTGGTTGGTCCTGGGGGGGTTCTCCCGCTTAAGGGCGGGCCCCGGCGTCTGCGGGGCCCCCGCCGTGGCGGGCGACCCTCGCGGGCCACCCGTTGCGCTGAAAACTGCTAGTCTCCCCGGTGCCGGCACGGACGGAGGGCGAGGAGCCCGCCCGTCCGACGCCGGTGCTGGGGCAGCCCAGAAGACTCGCAGGTCGCGGGCTCTTGCCAGGCCCCCAGGGCCGTCACCATCGAGTTGGCATGAGCCTCGCATGTCCAATCCTGTGGCTGCGCGTCGCCAAAAAAGGGGCCCCCCCAACATGCTTATCCCTTTCTTCTTTGTTCTCTCATTGCCTCCTCCCTCCACAATGCGTGTTTCCGTCAAATAACGCATGCGCGATGGCTTCAATTCACGCAGCGGGTACAGGACAATGCTTGTGTAAAGGCTTGTTTGGGCGATGGAAGACTAAGATTTTGCCGAGGCCCCTTTGCCGGCAGTTCCTCGGCGGATGTCTCGCGAGCCTCAGGCAAGTCGACGGATGAAAAAGCGCCCATGGAAGTGCTGCGCGAGAGTGGTAAGAGTTTCGGCCATCGCCGTTTATTCTAATGTATTTTCCGCCTACGCAAGGCCATCCCTCGCCTCGGCGGACGTGGGATTATTGCGATGGAAGTGCGTTCGAAGATTAAGATTTTGCCGACGCCCTGGGCCAGCAGTTCCTCGGCGGACGCCCTGCGAGCCTCAAGCAAGTCTACTGATTTGAAAATGCGCTCACTTGTTGGACCGTGTCGCGCGCTTGCGGGGGCATTCGCGGGCCGCCTCGAGGCTCTCCGAGGTGGTTGCTGGGCCATCTTGGGCCCTTTCAGTTCGCTTGCCCCGCGGGGGCTCGCGAGGGGCCGTCGACGGAGAAGACGGCCCACTGGAGGGACTTCAATGAGGCGTTGACCATGCCCTGGCGAATCCTGCCAGGCACTTTGGCGGGGTAGTTTCGAACGGCCTCGCCCCTCCAGGAGCGGCCCCCTGCGCGCGCAGGTTCTGCGCTCGCGGGCGTTCTGGCTCGCGCGATGTCTCCCGGGATCATCCGCGCGCGCGCCGCGGGCGCCATCGCGGGGCCATCGCCCTCCGCCCACTCATCTCGCAGGAGGAAAGAGATACCGATGCCGCTGCTCGTTCTGCAGAGCCCTCGCTGCCGCGGCTGGAGCATCCTCGAAATTCGGGTCAGGCCGCGCCGAGGGAGAGGCCTAGCGAGTGGCGGTATCGGCATTTCTTTGTCTGCCATCACCGTCTTTCTCATCCATCTCGT
>CAUYUJ010000373.1:10000-71660 GCA_963575745.1 Prorocentrum cordatum | reverse complement strand
CGAGTTTTCTGGGTGCGACCAGCGGCGCGGTTCCTCCAGAGTTCTCGACCTCGTTCTCGGCTCACGACGGCGAGGACTTTGCGATGGGGACGTTTGCTCGGCACGCTCTCGGTGCTTACAGTTTTTTGTTTTCGGATTGCACAGCCGCCCTGTCTTGCTGCGCTGGCCAGCTGAAGGCCGCCTCAGCGGACAACCCCCGCGCCCGCGCGCGGCGCCGAGTGCGCGCGACAGGGGGCTTCGGACAGAGGCGTTTCTCGTAAGTGAGGAGTCGTTGCGCTGTGCGTCAGGTGCGAGACGGGCTGCTGTCGCAGTATGAGCTCGACGGTAACCAGATGGCCGATCACTGTGCGAAGCTAGGGGCGGTTTCGGAGCTGCGTTGGAGGGCGACGTGCTCGTTCTGGAAGGTTGGCCTGGAAGTCGCATCCCAGGCGGCGAAGTTCAGTGACAGGTTCGCCTCCAGGATGGTCGACCTAGACTTGCAGGACCATCAGGGGCTCGATGTCATCAAATGGATCGATTGCGGCACGCTTGGTGGCAGTTGCGACCCCTCCCAGATCGACGACGCCCACCGAATCCACGCCGACGCCCCACCTCCACCCCTCGCCCCTCCGCCCCCTCCTCCTGCCGACCCCCCCCACCTGCCGCTGCTGCTGCTGCTGCCCAGTCGGGTGGGGGTTTGGGACCGAGGGTAACCAGGAGGCTGAAGACGTCGGCGATGCCGAGGTTCTTGAGGATGAAGGTCTGGGATTCGGGGAGCTCAGGCCTGTGGCTCGTGCGGGCCGCTCGGTTGTGGAAGCTTGGGGGCCAGTCAAAGGCCCTCCCCTGTTTTGCACGACCTGCTATCATTGTGCGGTGGGCACTAAGCTGAATGGCCTCTGCAAGCCTTGTCGAGGCTACAGAGGCTCAAGGGGGGGGTGTTCTACACGGTTCGGAAGCGCTTGCGTCATAGGATCCGCCTTCAGGACCCTTCATTGGCTGTCAGATGCCAGTCGCAAACGTTGGTCGGCACACATTGGGATCGAAACTGAAGGTCGGGGGAGCTGCCCAGGCCGTCTGCCACCTTTTTCGCGGCGTTTTGTTGCCCCACGCCTCGACATTCAAGCTTGCCTGAGAGCCTTCGGTTTCGAGGAGCATGCGCTGGCTGAGGCCTTGGACTCCAGGGTCGTAGGGGGCCCGATATGAAGCGGAAATCCGACGGGCGCGTTATTCTGCAGCCGATGAAAAAGGGGCTCGGCTAAATTATGTTTTTGTTGGGGGTCTCTTGTCGGTGGGCCCCGGACGAGGTGTCGCCCCTCGTGTGGGGAACGTGCAGTCCTCCTCGGATGGAGACCCCTGTCCTTTTTTTGTTTTTTGTTTTTTTGTCTCTCTCTCTCTCTCTCTCCCTCTCTCCCGTTGACGTTTCCCTCTTTAGGCAGTGAACCTCCTCCTCCTCCTCCTCCTCCTCCTCCTCCTCCTCCTCCTCCTCCTCCTCCTCCTCCTCCTCCTTCTCCTCGGTCGGGAGTGTTTGCTCAGCGTGTCGCGTCGCCGGTTCTGGCCCACCATGCCTCGGCGCGACACGCTGTCCGCTTCCTCGTCCCGAATCGTCAACGTCCCGAGCTTTTCCCAGCCTCCCAGCGCGCGGGGCGGAGCGGCACGTTGTCCGCTTAAAGGATGTATCGTGTCGCAGGGGCCGCAGCCGCTGCCGCGACATGTTGAGCAAAAGTTCCCGGCCGTATGTGCTTCTCGGACGCTCTGGCCCCTGCAAGGCAAGATATCCGCGCTGCACTTCCTGTGCTTCACCCTGAGGTGTTCGGACGAGAGCTTCCTGCGGTCGCTGAAGCAGAGCCTGAGGCGGGGGGCGAGGGAGGAGGAGAGGGCGGAGGTGGATATGGAGGAGAGGTATCCCCCCTCTCACGTGCGCACGCACATCGCAGGGAGTGTGTTCACTCGCGCGAACGAACGACCCTATTTCATGTCGAACACGTGTCGGTCAGCTAGGTGTGCGCACCAGTTCGTCGCGTGAGTGTTCCCACTATTCAATGGGATTGCGTCATTCCGCAGGCCCCCCAGATGATAACCGAACTCATCGCGTGAGGTTTTTGCCTCTTGGTTACTGGTTGGGGGACCTGTTGGGGCATCTTGCGGACCTCTTGGAGCCTCTTGGGGGTCTGTTTGGAGTCTGCTGGTGGTCTTTGGGGTCATCTTTGGGGCGGAGGGCTCGACATGACAGTTCGAGTTCCACCACTTGGTCCACTCTTGAATCTTTTTGGGTGCCCTCCTGGATTGTCTTGGGAGCCTCTCGGGGCTCCCTTGGGCCGTCTTCGGGCCCTCCTATGGGCCTCTTGGGCCGTCCTTGGACGATATTGATGGCCTCTTGGGCCGCTTTAGACGCTGTTGAAACCAACAAAATGGTGAATCTGCTAAATATGTACGCGTTCATTTCTGGGATCGGGGCGATGTTGGCCTCTTGGGGCCCTTCTGGGGGTCCTTTTGGAGCTCTCTGGGGGCGCCTTGGAGGCTTCTAGGACCGTCCTGAGGCCGTCTTGGTTGGAATTTTGGACATCCTGGAAGCCACGGAGTGTAGAAATGGAGGCGCTGGAAGCCCTGGGGGAGCGTTTAGGAGCCCGCCCCCCCCTCCCCCGGGCCACTCCCCTCTAATCGAGTTTGAAGTCCCCGCTGGGCCCACTCGGGCTGGCTCGGGTCCGTCTTCAACGTTCCGAGGCCTGTCTGAAACCGAAAGTGCGAGCTTCATATGTGTTTTCTGTTTCTTGGGGCATCTCGAGAGTTTAGCTTGGGGACTGCCGGGATGATCGCTGGAAGCGTCTTGGAGTTCTACATTGGGCCATCTTTTCTGATTTGGGCCAGGGGGATCTTTCTTTGGCCGTCATGACGCCCTCTTGGGACAGCGGCGGAGCAGCAGGAGGAGGATGAATACAAGAAAGACGATGGGGGACAGGGCGGACACGGTCTGTTGCGGAACGTCGAGGTCAAGGAGGCGCAGGAGGAAACGGGGGAGGAGGATGGTTGGCATAGGGTTCGGAGGAGGTGGAATGAGAGGGCGCCAGTCTGCGCCAGGTGATCTGCAAACCCTATGTGGGCACCATGTGGGGTGAGGAGGAGGAGGAGTATCAGGAGGTGGAGGAAGGAGGATGGAAATGCTGAGTTGGTGCAATATGAGATGAGTGATGACGACAAGGGGAGGAGACTGAAGAGGATGAAGAGAAGGAGGAGGAGGAGGAGGAGGAGGAGGAGGAGAACGAGGAGAACGAGGAGAACGAGGAGAACGAGGAGAACGAGAAGGAAAACGATGACGAGGAGGAGGAAAAGAGGAGGAGGAGGAGGAGGAGGAGGAGGAGGAGGAGGAGGGAGGAGGAGGAGGAGGGGGAGGGGGAGGAAGGAGGGAGGGAGGAGGAGGAGGAGGAGGGAGGAGGAGGAGGAGGAGGAGGAGGAGGAGGAGGAGGGGAAGGAGGACTTCAGGAACCCTGAGCAATGCGGTTGGTACGGCAGCGACGAGCTCGTCTCCGTCGCCCCCACCGTGCTGATTGCTCCTGGTACGAAGCGGGCGGCGGTGGTCTCCCACTCGGGGGGGCGGTGGCCTGTCGCCGCGCGACCCCTTCGGTGACGAACGAACAATACACAAAACACCCCCATACCCATAGGGGGGATCGGTGGGAGGAGGACTGTCTATGGGTATGGGTGCGGGTTGTCGGACCGGGGGGGAGGCTCCCGTTCGAGCGGGGACCCCGTTCGGCAACACATACCCATAGCCCCCTCGTTCGTCATTCGGCGCGGGGGTCGATTTTTCCTGGAACTCCGCGCCAGCCCTGATCATAAGCGGCACATTATCCCCAGGAGATGCGGCGGCTTCCGAGGAGGTGGCGCTGGAGGCGTGCAATTTGCATGTTTGCAATGCGTATGGGATCCGGTTCCGGGCCCAGGGATTGTTCAGAAGACGACGCGATCGGGGTGAGCAGCCGGTTACCTGGGGAGGGGCCGAGGATCCGGAGGGCGGCGGCTCCAGGCGAACGAGTCGTCGGAAGTCCGGGGCCCTGGGCGGGATGGCGTCAGCCCGCAACCAGCTGGAGGTTGTCAACTCTGCACGGAGCAAGAAGTTGCAGTGACAGAAGCATGTCGGAGGTCCGCGCCCATTTCTCGGATCTGCGCTGGACCCTCCTGGCGGCGCCTCTGGGCGCCAACCCTGACGCCAGAGGCGAGCCAGGCAGGGGCCCAGCGCCGATCCGCGAAAGTTCATGTTTCTGCCGCCTTGGTTTCCCGATTCGGACGGAGGCCTTGAAGAGCGAGTTGACGCCCAAATCCTTTCGTTGAGAGAGCATACGCTAAGTCCGCTGGCGGTGCATCCCTTGTTCTCACCCGCTTCTGTTCTGTTGCACTTAATCGTGCTCTCCGTGCAGGTCGCCTCTCGCGAGCACTCCCGGAACTGACCCCACGATTGGTGTTTGCAGCCTCTTGGCGCGTGCGAGTGACTTCCCACTGTTTCTTCTGCTGCACGTGTTGGTGTGGAGCATGCAGGGCGCTCCAGAGAGGGTCTCGCCTTCGAGTCATCGGGAAGCTGAATCCTCGCCCTCGGCAGAAGCCAGCGCAAGCCAAGCTGGCGGATGCAGACGAGGGCGAGTCCGTTGACAGAAGCCCGCGGAGGATTGGCGGGAGTGAAGGCTGTCTCCCCCTGAAAGATCAACTTGTCTAGACTCCGGGAGGAGTTCTGCAAAGTCCCGTATCTTTAAGGTGATGGTGTTGCATCGTGCTCAGGGTACCATGAGTTGACTGACTGTTTGCACTCCATACCTGAGTAGCTCATTGTGCCAAGGCGTCTTCCTGGGCCGAAGGGAAGCAAGGGCCACCACCCTAGAATAATGGTAGGGCCTCGTATAACACCTTTCAAGCCGCTTGCCGAATTACGGTTGCCAGTGCCCGTGCCATGCAGAGGAGGAGGAGGAGGAGCATAAGGAATGAGGAGAAGAGGGGAAGGGCCATCGGTGGGACTTGCCGGGTGCGCAGGCGTCCAGCCCCTACTTTTGGAGGACGGCGCAGCGCGGCACTGTAGTAGCATTGGCAGAATTCTTTTCCAGTGCGGTTGAGGGATATAGAGTTGCCTGCCCCCGCAAGGCATATTCGGGAAGCTTCCTTCGAGAGGTTGTCGGCTCTGAAGTCGGAGGCCACTGTGATCGGAAAGCATGTGCAGGAGTATGCAGGATGTTACACATATTTTTCTGGGGGCGCGCGGCTTGGCGGACAGCGGACCAAGTGAATTGGCCGACAACGAGTTTGAAGCCGAGGGAAGGATCCTCCAACGAACCCTTCACACACTTGGATTTTGTATTCACGCGTGCACGCATTTCCATGCCGACTTGAGCTTGCATTGCGAATTACAGTTCGATGTGACGTTTGAGGTGCGTGCTGGCATGCATCATGATTTGAATCCCGATGTGCATGTTCGATGTACACCTCGATATTGAAGATGATGGACAAAATGGCTTTCAGGTTGATGCGAATTCCGATTCTAAACTCAGAATGCACGTGTTTTGCAGTGCTTGCTTGCAAATTGAAATGCATGTTGATTTGCATATCGAATAGTGTGCGTGTGTGCGTGCGTGTGCGTTCCGATGATGTGTATCATGATGTGTGGTTCGACGCCATGTATAAGTACAGTTCGACTTGCATGTCGATGGGCAGGTCGATTCACATGTTGATGACGGACGTTGATTTGAAGTCCACATGATGCTGGTGTCTAGAATATGGTTTGAGCATCCATGTTCATTGCGCATGTCACATTGGTCGTAGTTGGATGTGTGATGTCAGTAGCCATTCCGACGTTCATGCCAGATGGAGCTTTTGGCTCAGAATCCGTTTCATTCCGAATTTAGTTCTACTGTTGCATTGAAGTTGGCACGTCGATACGCATTCTGATTTGCAGATCGTTTTCAAATGGGTTCGAATTCCGATGTGCCTATCCCACGGGGCTGCCAACGGAACAACCGCGGTACACCCCACGGCAAGATTAGCGGACAATCCGCAGGACAGCCCATAGGACAACCCACAGGACGGAGAACCCATGGGACAACCCACGGGATAACCCACGGGTCAACGCATGGGAAAACCAAAGTGGACAGTCCATGAGATAACCACGGGACAATCCCGGGACATTCACGGGACAACCCACGGGGCAACCACGGGAATTTCACGGGACAACCACGGGACAACCACAGGACACCACACGGGATAACCCACAGGAACTACACAGGACAACCATTGGACACCCATTGGACTATTTCAGGACACCCCACGGGACAACAACGGGACAACCACAGGACACCCCACAGGATAACCCAAGGGACGACGCACAGGGCAATTTCGAAGCATTTCATAACACACCCCACGGGATTACCCACGGGACGACGCACAGGACGATTACAGAAAAACCCACGGGGCAAGCACGGGACGACACGTAGGACAATCTTGGGACAATTCAGATTTGTTCGGCCCCCGCGACGCACGCGGGGAAGTTTTTGCCCGATTTGGCCCGGACTTCGGCCCGATACATCGTTGCCCCATGCAGTTCCGCCTCGCCAGCACGAAGGGCACAAGTCGAAACAGAAACCGAGTTCTCGGCTGGGGTCATGCCGTTCTTGAGGGGTAGCGTCGTATGCCGTGGCAGGGCTCATGCATCCTTACTACAGAGGCTGCACCTGTTTGCTGCATTCATATCGTCAATGCCTCTTGCTACTTATCGCTTGTTCGCTGTTATCCCTTGGTGCTTTTGGCCTCGGTTCTTCGCTCCGCCGTTGTCCCTCCGCCGTCTGTCTTCTGTGGCCTTCGCTCGTTGTCTTTTCGGGCCCTCGTTCGGTCCCCGCTCGCCTCTGCGCCGAGCGTATGGGAGTTAGCGCTTGACTCTAACCCACGTCCAAGTGAAGAACGCGATCGGCAGGCACAGCCAACTGTTTTACCATGTAGGTCGTGCGGCGTTCGCTATTCTCCTCTGCCTACCGCAGCCTTGGTAACCTAACTCCCTAGCCCGCCTTCGCGGCCCCCTTGGGTGCCAGCTACATGTTTTTTGAACGCTGCGCTCGACCAGGCACGTCTCGGGTGTCCGACAAAATCGGCTCCCGACAACAACAACCACAGTGTTGAAGACCGTTCGTTGTTCCCTGCTCTCGTGTACCCCGAGCCCTCGACAACCGCCCCCTTCTCCTGCGGCCGCTGTCAAACCCTACCCCTGCGGGTCAAGTCGGCGCTGGGGTATCGGACACCCCCGTTGGTTTTCAATTGGCTGCAGACATCCTTCAAATTCTGAAGCCCGGTCAGTTTTTCAGGAATCTGATCTGCAAGGTTGAAGGTGCACATCTGGTTACCTACCCTTCGGCGTCGAGCGTCCCCGCTCTGAGGGTCTGGCGGTGATTCTTTCTCCTCGGGGGGACGGGGCGGGTGGGCGAACCCTCGCTGGGCGATCGGATCGTGCCCGCAGGCTCTTACTCGAGCGGCACGGTAGGGCCAGGGCTGTCGGACGGCGGGGTCGGGTCAAACCAGTCGAGGGATGGAGGGAAATTGGGCAGGAGGGGGGAAGCATGAGGGAGGATTGGGAGCAAGCGGGGGATGGAGGAGCGAGCAGGAAGAAGGAGGAGGAGGAGGAGGAGGAGGAGGGAGGACAACTCTAGACATATTGAGTCTCAACCCAAGACTCAGAAGAAGCACATCGACCGATACAGACGCCCTTCCCTCGTCGCACGGCTGGCTTGGCTTTGAAATTCTGGTCAGAACGCACCCCTGTGGATAGGTCCAGGGAGTAGCGGTATCGGTACCTGTCTGCCCTCCCCAGAAAAAATGGGTACGAGCGTCGAACGACACACACACACACACCTTGATACAGGAGGCGCGCGATCAATCATTATCCTTGCTCAGCGATTGTGCTCAAGGGGTTATCGCAGATGTTGAAGGTTTTGGTAGACATCATCCGCCGATGTTCGTATGCGTCAAGGTTCCAGAGCTTCTGGCTCCTGAATCGGAGAAAAGTGCGTTGAGAACAAAGAACAAAGACATTATCATTCTTCATGTGCCAGTGTTGCTCGCAATTCGTAGTGCCCTTTTCCGGTCCCGTCATCACCATGCTGCCGTTTAAGTGTAACACACGTGAGGTTGAGAGGGCGTTTTCTTGAGCAAGTGCTTTTCATACTGAGGATTAAGCGATCCCGCAGGCGACTCCCCTGCAGTTGCAGACAGCCTGAGAAAGTGAGTAAGGTAATCAAGAGCGGAACGAGGAATAGGAGAAACACCGGCCATGCGTCGTGCAGGGGAGGGACAGTGACAGGGGAGGTCACGGCGTTCTGCGAGGAGGCCGAGTTTGCTTCGTGCCGCCTTCGGGAGTTACCAGGGTACCTGGCGAGGCTGAGGTGGATGGGGGGGATGTAGCGCGCAACGTACCCTCGCCCTCCCGCGCTCATTCATATCCTCCTCGCGCTGGGGGCGCTATGCTCTTTGCGGTCGAAACCGAAACCAGGACCACTGTGTTGAATACGTCATGGTGCATTCTGGTGCAGCCAGAGCGCGATTATGGTGCATACACTGCTTCATGGGCGGATTACGCATGTTCTTCAATGCGTGCCTCAGTAGCTGCTGATCCCAGTTTAAACTTGGCAAGGCGTAGAAGCAGCGACAGGCCGTGGATTGTTCCACGAAGACTCCGCGTGGCGTGAGATTGTCCACCGCATTTTGCAACCAATCATCCCTCCAACAAGTACTCCGTAGTACTCCGAAGTGCTGGCTACAGTTGCGTGTCTTGGCAGCCCGCCGGACCTGGATTTGAGCACGTCCCGCGCCGTTGACGTTCCTACCAAGTTTTCTGTCCTCACCCCTCGCTCCACAGTTTCCCTAGGCGTCCTCCAAGCGGACGCCAGCCAGCATTTGGGCACTTGGTGCGATGCAGCTCAGAACAGGAAAAAACACAACCACACACAAAGGGTTTTATTGGTTCTACGCTGGAATGGGGCGTCGTTGAGAGGGTGCCTGGCACGGATGCGGGGATCGGGGTGGCGTCGGTGTTTGGAGCTGGCGGTTTGCGTGGCAAGCGCGTTTAGCTGGTCGCACTTGTTCGGAACAGGTGACGGGTGGAAAGGCCGCTCACCAGCAACTGGCAGTCCTCTGCCCGCGGGCCAGAACAAATCGTCGCGCGCACGCAACGGGGCGTGGGAAAGGGGGTTGGGAAGAGAGCGCGAGTTTCATTCCCAAGAAGTCTCTTCGATATGCAGCAAACAATTATTTTCCTATTCATCTGCCGCGCGGCCAACCGAACGAACGAACAACTGTCTCGGCGCGCAGCGTTAGCTTCGCTTGCGCGCATCATGGTTTCCTTCCGTTGCTTCCTTCGCTTCTTTCTCGCCCTCCTCTTCGTTTTCCTCTTCCCCTGCTTTGCCTTGTCCCGCCCCCCCTTCTCTTCCAGTTCGGAGCTGTCACCGCGCGCGAAGAGCGTAACCCAAAGGGCGTTGCTGTAATTCCTTTGTGTGCCACGAAGTCTCGCGTAATTCCTTTCTGTACGGTCTGGTTACACTGCCAACGCGGGGGGCACACAAAGGAATTTCCTTTGTGTGCGATCGTTTTCGCCGCCCCCACAAGAGCACGCGCGATTCCTTTGTGTAGAGCTTGCTTTCCCGCCTCGAAGAGCGCACGGGGCCTGGCGCTGCAATCGCACGGCCGCGGCGCTTGGCAGTGCGACGCAGCTGCGCCGGATACCACGCCCAAGACGATCCTACGTGGAGTTCGGCTCTTCTGCCGAATTCGCGCTGGCAGCTGGCCAGCCACATCGCCGGCCCGGCATGCCCGCGCGCGCTACTGCGTTCTGCTGCCGCGACGCGTGCTGCTGTCAACGGATGAACAAACTGACGTTGCACGGTGGTTTGGTTGTGCCAAACCACCATGGGATGTTTGTTGGTAGCGGATATTAGGATCTTGTCGCCGCCGACAGCCTTGCCACGCCATACATGTCAACTGCATCCTAGAGCACGGCCGTGCATCAACCCTGGTTCGGATCGGTGGGGATCCTGTGGCATGTGTGCACATGCGTTGCACCGTTGGTGGTGCCAAAACCCTTTGTGTGAATTGTTGACGCTTCGCGTATCCCCACCAGCCCATCCAGAAACGATGCTCAGGGGAGTTGAGGTGATCAGGGAAGTCGGGGAGCATGCAGAATAACAAAGGGCGGGGGAAGCTGTCACAGACCCCGAGAGGGGGAGGATGGAAGAGGAGTCGTCGTCGTCGTCGTCGGAGGAGGAGGAGGAGGAGGAGGAGGAGGGAGGAGGAGGAGGAGGAGGAGGAGGAGGACGGAGAAGGAGGAAGAATCGGAGGAGGAGGAGGAGGAGGGGAAGGAGCTTCTTGGGGGTCTTTTGAGGGCCTCTTGGAGGGCTTTTTGGGCGCCTTGGGGCATCTTGGGCGCCTCTTGGGACCCTCTTGAGGCGCTCTGGGGAGCCTTCGGGGCGCTTTTGGGGCCATCTTGGAGGGAGTCGATCAAACAAGAGGGGGGGTTTAATTAGCGTCCCCCCTCGGAAGGCCCTAAAATCGCCTCTTGGACCCCTCTTGGAACGCTCTTGGAGTGCTCTTGGGCGCTCTTGGGGCCGTCTTGGGGCTCTTTTGGGGCTCTCTTGGGGCCCTCTTGGGCCATCTTGGAGCCATCTCCAGGCCTCGGATAGCCATCGGAAGCGAAAAGGCGAGAAAGCAAAAATCATTGATTTTCCTTAGGTTTTGGGACGATTTTGGCCTCTTCGGGGCCTCCTTGGGGAGCTGTTTGGCCACTTGGAGTTATCTTGGGGCCGTCTTTGGGCTTCTTGGAACCATCTTAGGAGCCATCGTGAGCGATCTTGCGCTATCTTGAGCCATCTTGGAGCTCATCTTGGGTTCTCTGAGGCGCTCTTGGAGCCGTCTTGGGCCATCTTGGACGCTCTAACTACCCGCGGCCCCCCCCGTCCAGGTCCAGGGGAGGGGGTAGGGGGAGGGGTAAACCCCTCCCCAAGGGGGAAGAGGGAGGGGTGGAAGAGGATCTGCTCTAGACCACCTACGCCCAGAGGGCTGGTGGGATTTCCTTTGTGTGTTTTTCCTGGCTCCTAGCAGCGTGGCATGTCTGTGTAATGAGGCTATCTTTCGATGAGGCAGCCGTCGTTTCGGGAGAATGCCAGGCGCGACTCGGGGGCGGGCTTCTCTAGCCAGAGGATCGCGCAACGGGTCAGCGTTGGGCGCAAGTCTCTTCCAGCACTTGCAGTGCGCCTGGAGATGAGGTTTGGGCCTTTGCCAGCCGCCCAATCGGTTGAAGCCTTGGTGTCCAATGGTTGGGCCGTCTTTCCCCAGCAGGAATAATGCTCCAAGTTTGTTTGGGTTTCAGTGCGCATCCAGCATGTACTTCCTGCCGCTGTCAGACGTCGTGGCGCGTGCGTCAGTCCAGGCGGGACGTTTAGCTGCGCCACTCATAATCCGAGCACCGGTGCCCTCTAGTGAGTACAGCATTCGACGCGCGCTTTTTGCATTCTACCGACCCGGCTCAGGAAGACGCAGCACGTCCCCGTTGTCGCGACAGAAACGTTGTTCGCAGCGACATCAGGCGGGCAATCATGGATTGTTTCCTTTTTCTGGGCCGTCACGTCCAGTTGTTCCCAACCATCCTGTGGTGTCGGGTCCTCGTTGTGAAGACGCAGCGCCCCGCGTCCACTCCTTCCTTCCTTCCTTCCTTCCTTCCTTCCTCCTCCTTCTCCTCCCTCCTTCCAACATCATCATCATCATCATCCCATCTTCCCTTGTCGGTGCACCCCTCACACGCTTCGTGGCCCCATAGGGAGCTCCACCGAAGGCCCCAGAAACGATGTCCAAATGCGTCCGTGCAACCAATTTCGGCGCATCCATGACACGTTTCGTGGCCCCATAGGGAGCTCCACTGAAGGCCCCAGTGGAGGTGTCCACATGTGTCCGAGCCACCCGTTTCGGCACACCCTCACACCTTCCATGGCCCCATCGGGAGCTCAACCTAAAGTCTCCGCACCACCCATGTCCGCATATTCCTCACACGCTTCGTGGCCTCATAAGGAGTTTGTCTCTCCTTGCCCATTCCCTCTAAGTCGCGTGCGCTTCGCACTCGCTATGTGCCAGACATTGTATAATCATGATTTCGCGCGTAGTCGTTTTGGCTTTAGCCAGCATGTTCCACAGAGGTGCTCTCGGGTGAGGGAGACGAAACATATCATCGTATAGGTCGCGCGATGCCTAGCGATGCTTAATAGTGGTAAGCCGAGCGTGGTTAGTGAAGATCCTCGTGAAGGCATGGTGTTAGATCTCTCCCGTTCCAAGGCACCGACCAGGACAGCTGGCAACAACAACGACGCTGGAGTCTGGACGACCTGGGGAAGATCAAATTCAAGGATATCACATCCGTGGTTCCACGGGTTTGACCCCTGGCAATCAGGTCATGGAGCGTTCGCGACTCCCGGCGAAGGCGAAGCAGAGCAGCATCAAGGGCAGGCAGGCGAAGCTCCAGCGAGCGGAGAAGCTGCCTGTTCGACAGAACCGAAGCTAGAGACGGGCAAGCCCGAGGACGACGATAGGTGGAGCTCCAGAGGTTGGGGCTGGACGGCCAAGCCACTGTGGGAGTGGTCTCCGAACGGGTGGCAAAGTTTGAAGAAGGAAGACGACGACGCCTCCTGGAAGTCCGGAGATTGGAAGAAAGTCGGCGACGGGAAGGACACCGTGGCCGACAGTTGCAGGCCCCAGGATGAGCGAGGAGGCGACGACTCATGGTGGTCGCCTTCCTGGTGGACGAGTACATGGTCTCAATCATGGGGAAGCGATGTTAAGGGACTATTCGGCTCCTCCCGCATGGCCGGGCATGCAGCATCTGGACACTTACGTTGACAATTCGTTCGCGCTGGACGCGCAGGACAGCATTCAGGACTGATCTACGAGCTGATCGAGTGCTCGAGACCCTCCCTCTCGACTTGCAGGCCAAGTTCAAGACACTATCACTCGCCGCTGAGTCGGGCGTCGACAGGATGGTGGAACATTTGTCATTTTTCTCGGGGGAGCGTCCAGGAGACAAGGATCGGCAGATGCAGAACGAGGCTTTGCTCTATTTCGTTGCCAAACATGGGGAAAGCATCGCGGACTACGTCATCCGACGCGACGGGCAGACGTTGCACGCAGAGACCGCAGGGCTAACCCTCACGGGCTCCATCAAGGCCCGATGCTACGAGGAGGGCGCGATGCTCTCTTGTCAGAACAGAATCAATTTGGCCACGTTGGCCGCCGGCAAGAAGGACTTCGCGCCCATGCGCTCGGCTCTTCTCAACCTGGGCGCCTCGACTGTGGCTCTGCCTACCGCAGCTTCCTCTCCCAGGCCGCAGGGGCGCAAGACGTTCGTGTAGGGCCGCGACGTCGAGGCGGGCTCCGAGTCGAGCCCAGAGGCGCGCGCAGATATCTACGAGACAGAGTTCAGCGAGTCCGACGCCGAGGGTTTCCCGGTGGCTCTCGACCAGCAGGATCTCTCAGAATATGCATCGTCTTACATGTTTGCCCCGCTCGTCGGTACGAAGAAGAAACGCACGTGGAAGGAGTCGAAAGAAATGAAGAATGCTCGCCGGATAGCCCGTAACATCGTCGATATTCGCCGCAAGAAGATCAACGAGGGCGAGCTCAAAAGAAGGCCGCGGTGCACGAATTGCGGCCAGAAGGGCCGCTGGAAAAAAGATTGCCGCAACCCGTGCAGGTCGAAGGAGGATCGCATCAAGGAGGAACGGAAGTCAGCTCAGAAGCAAGACAAGGACGACAGTTTCCACTTTAACGCGCGCGTCTTCGACGGCTTCTCGTTCCTCGACGTCTCGGAGAGCGAATGCCAGGAGTGCGACGACTCTCTGGCTGGCGGCGCCTGGCTGCCAGAGACGCAGGCCAGCTCGCACTCGTGCTGGCAGAGGTTTCTCGCGAACTGACCTTGGACATCCTCGTGGAGTGCGCTCTGGTTGACGCGGCCGCTGGATCCGCGCTCGTCGGGAAGCCGAATCTCGAGCATCTTCGGAATGCGCTGAATCATGTGGGCTATGAGGTCCATGTCTCGTGCGACGTGGCCGACCTTCCTCCTGCGCGCGGAGTGGGAGGGAAGGTCAAGCCGGCGGGGCGAGCGTCAGTTCCAGTTGCGATGCGCGGCTGCGGGGCAGTTGAATTTCGAGTAGTACCTCACGCACGCCCCCCATTTCTACCTGCAAGGTTTCTGGAATTTCCCATGGCCGGGGTCGACGTGAACGCAGACGCGATGTCGGTCGGAGATGGCGAGGGACGCAAGGACCTTGAGCTGCATCGACTGCCATCCTGGCATCGCGCAGTTTCCTTCGTCGGCTGCCCGCCCCAGGATTTCAGCCCCAGCGACGACCTGGCCCGCCGCTTCCCGCCCTTCGTCGCTCAGGACAGTAGGGGTGGGGCAGGGCGCAGCAGTGCCCAGCCACAGGTTCCCTTCTCTTCCCTCTCCTTTCTTGTCTCCACAGCGGGTCCACGGATCGGGGGCCACTGATGGGCCATTTTCGTCGGCCCCCCTGGCGACCCTAGGCTCAAGTCGAGCCAGCGATCTGGAAAGTCAGCCTTCTAGTTTACCCAATTCAGAGCGTCGCACGGGATCGGTGGAGGATGCCGTCTCGCGCGATCGGGAAGCCGGTCCAGGCGGGAAATCAGTCTCTGCGCCGAGGCCCTCGCTTTCTCTCGTCTCTGAGACGCCGGACGAGCAAACTCGTGACGGGCCCTTCCGCGGTAGAGGAAGAGGAGAGCTCGGATCTCGAAATGGCCGAGAACTACGAGGAGATCCCAGATCCCTCGCGCAACACGGAGCTTCAGCACATCCAGCACGACGAGATGCCCGACTCGGCGGATCAGGAGATGTTTTTCGAGGGTCGCTACTACTTCGAGAAGGGGTCGATGGCCTGGCGCAGTCTCTTCCTCGGGGCGATCATGTTCATCAACGCGCGCCCCAACTCTCGGATCATGACCGCTCCGTCTCCAGCGGTGGATCCGGACCCCCTCGACGAGGACGCCTCGACCAAGGAGTCCAGCAAATGCGAGCATCCAGCCCACCGCCGACGCGCCGGGCAGGACGGGGTTGCCCACTGCCGCCATTGCGGCCTGTGCAAGAATCGCCCGTGGATTCACCGCAAGACCCCTCAGGATATTTTCGAGGCAGCTCAGGTACAAGGTCGTCGGGGGAAGGAGCGCAGGGGCAGGAATGCCATCAAGATGCAGGCCGAGGCGCTGGCTCAGAAGGCGAAGCTCGAGGTCAAGATGGAGCCGGGGCCGCAGCCGCACGACGCGACCTACCGCGCCAGGCCAGCCCCGCCCACGGCGCTCGGATCAGTCCCCAAGATCAAGAGTCTGAACGCCCAGGAGGACCAGGAGGTGGTCGCTATGGATAATCCGAGCAGCGGCCTCCCGACGCACCAGACCGCCGCGAAGTCAAGCCTTCCTCTGCCGCGCCCGGATTTGGGGCACAAGTCGCAGCCGATGACTACTGCCAGCGGGATTTGTGTCCGGACGCCTGGTCCTCAGCCGTCGGCTCGGATCATGCATGCCGACGCCAGCAGCATAGTGGAGAACATCGAGGACGTGCTCGCTCAGGAGCGCCAGGGGGCGCAGAAGGTCCGCGGGGCCATCGCCGAGGAGGTGCGCTCGAAGAACTCGAAGGCCATGGGGGAGGTCATGCTGAAGGTGTTCAGGGAGGCGATGCGTTGAGCGCCGCTCTGTTCACGCGAGCCTCTCTGCAGCAAAACGCTCAGGATCGGATCTTCTCGGATCTCCAGGCTCATTTCGGGATCTCCAGGGGGCGGGAGATCTCGATGCGATCGGTCTCCACGATCGCCGACAGGTTTCGGAACAGCCCCATCCCGCTCGAGCGCGAAAGGCATTTCGGAGTTTGGAGCGTGTCGGATGGCAGCTTGATCGATCTGGATCGGATCTCCGAGACGGCGGGCTGGGCGATGCGCCAGCTCGAGTCGTGCGAGGTCGCCCCTTTTCTGGTACACCTCGCTATCGCAACAGCAAGCGCCCCTAGCAGCAGGCTGGGACTTCCGGCCGATATTGCCAGGGCGCAGATCGGGATCAGCCTCGACGAAGAGAAACCTTCTCATCATCAAGTCATTCTGGATCATATGTGGAGCGGGCTGTCGGCCCGGGCCCGAAACTCGGCCCTATCGGGAGCTCAGCGACGACAACTACGAGTAGCTGTCTGGGAGGCGGCCCCAGATGGCCTTCGCAGTCTGCCCTTAGCTTTCGGAACAGCAGCCGGGCAAGAACAGTTCACCAGGGCCTTGGAGGACCTTAGCGGGGCCTCTTCTCGGATTCCGTCGTCTTGGGCCTTCGTCTCCTCTCCTGTCTCCTCAGATCGCTCCAGCTCTATTCCCGCAACTCAGGTTCCCCGACAGATCCGGGAGGTGCTGTTGAAAACGTTTGAGGGGGCCAGCATCAGGGCCACTCGGAAGAAGGTCCGCAAGCAGCTGACCAAGAGATGCGTTAACAAGGGGTGCGCCCAGGTATTGGAAGCGCCCCCCCCTCCTAAGGTCTCCAATGAGCTCAGCAGGAGAGGCTTTCCCGTGTCCCGGGCCATGAACTTGAAGACGGGGTTCGATTTTCGGAAGGCCCAGCATCGTCGCAGGCTTTGGGGAACGCTGGAGTCAGATCGCCCTAAAGTTGCGATGGCACCGCCACGCGCTGGGTTTAGCATAGCGCGCGCGAGTAACTGGCACAGAATGAGCCCGGATAAGCTCACCCAAACGGAGAGGTAAGATTTTTTGTTTCTCGGACTATGTGCTCAGATTGCTCTATATCAGATGTCGAAAGGCAGGGACTCCTGGCTTGAACAGCCACGGTCGGCGTCTTCCTGGGAGCTTTACTCGATGCGAGTCCTGACGTGAAGACCAGGCGTGAGCACCACGAACTGCGATCAGTACTCAGTGTGAGCACGGACTCTCGGTCTCCCCTCGGGGCCTTTCTCGCAAGCCCACCTCTTTTATCTCCAATTCTCCGCGTCCTCTCGACAAGTGCTCCAGGATATTCAGGGGCGAGCATGCGCGCGCGCCGCTGGGGGGGTCGGGCAGGACGAGGGCAGCCCAGCATTGCCCGCCTGAGCTCGTGCGTGCCCTCGCCGAGGGCATCGAGGCAGCTGCCTGGTCTCGCGCTTCTCTAGGCGGCAGTTCGGGCCGGCTGGCTGAGGCCGCGGACGCCCTCGCCAGCCTGGCGAACCTGTGTCGCTCCTACCCGCAGGCGGCCCCCTCGCCAATCCTCCCGAGCCAAGTGCCGCTCGCCCCAGGATCACCCCGATTGAGCAGAGAGGCCCGCTGGTTCCAGGCCGGGCGCATCAGCAGGTGGCCGAGCTCGAGGGTCGATCCGGGACGGCGGCCCTTCCCAGGCCGGTTGTCAGAGGTGCTGGGTCCGCTTTCGACGACGTCCCTATGTGTATCCTGAGGTCAAGGGAGCCCCAGGCACTTGCGAACCCGCTTCCTCAGCCCTCTGGCAGAGACGGCTCGCGTTCGCCCAAAAGAGGCGAACCGTCGGGCCCGCCCCGGGGAGGCGCATCGGCCTCGGGCCATTTTAGCCGCGCCGACGAGGAGATCCCCCCCCTGAGTCTTGCCTTCTGGTCTGCTCAGGCTGAGGACGAAGAGCAGGGGGAACGGTTGTGGGGCGAGCTGCGCTCTTGGTTTTCATTGTCGCCAGAGTTTTACAGGGCCCCCCCTTCGACTCAGGTCTTCTTGGCTGACCAGTCAGGCCGGGGGCCCAGCACTTCGGTTCCCCCATTTCAACGTGGAGCGGAAGTTTCCTTGAAATCTCTGTCCCCTCGCGAGGGGGCATTGTTTGAGTTTTCCGATGCTGAGGAGCGGGGGGCCATTCTCACCTCCGGAGCAGCGCGCGTGGTTCCGGCATCAGAGGCCGCTATCATCAGGGGGCGGTGCCCCGACCGTGTCCTCGGATCGAGGATGGTGCGCAGATTCAAACCCCAAGAAAGAGTAGGTTCGGACCCCTTGGCAAAGTCGAGATGGTGCGTCCAGGGCCATCAGGATCCATATTCCGACGAGCTCCGCGCATGCGCTCCAAGCCCCCAGAGCGAGGCCGTGTCTCTCACTTTGCAGTGCGTTGCCTCATTAGGTTGGAAGTTGCAAACTGCGGGCGCCAAGAACGCGTTTTGCCAAAGCGATCCTTTGTACCGACCGAAAGGAGCGATATATTGCGAACCTTGCCACGGCCTAAATCTAGCCCCCGGGGAGCTCGTGGAGCTCATGGCTCCGGTGCGCGGATTGAACAACGCCCCGGCATTGTGGCACAGGACTTTGACTGATTATTTGACCTCGATCGGTATTCGAAAATCATGTCTCGACCCCTGTCTATGGTCTCTTCGGTCCAGCCAAGGTGAGCTCCGGGCCGTCATTTTAATAGAGGTCGACGACCTCCTGGTCGCGGCCCATCCGTCGGTCCGCGTTTTTCTCAAAGAGCAGATGCAGGCACGATTTCACTTCGGAAAAAGGCAAGAGGGAGAGGCTGACTGCGCAGGTCGCCACATCAGGCAGCACGACAGTAAAAAGTGCATTCAGGGACAACTCGCGCCGACGTGGCTCGAGAAATCCCGCCTCGCGGACCCGCCCTCCCCCCTGACTCCCAGCGAGGTCAAGCTGCATCGGGCCATGATCGCACAAGTGCAGTGGGTTGCCAGAGAATCCCGACCCGATGTCTCGGGCTGCGCTTCGCTGCAGAGCGCCGCTCTGCCGAATCTGACGGCTGGCGACGCCCAGCTTGTCATTAAGGCCTGCAAGCATCTTGAGTCGACGGCCAGCCAGCGCCTGACGATCTGGCAATTGGATCCAGTGTCAGTTACTTTCGCGACGATTTCCGACGCTGGAGGACCAGGATCAGCCCGCCAAGGCGGGGCACAAGGAGCGTTTCTTGTGTTGGCGGCAGACAGTAATATCAGAAGCAACCACAGAGCAAGAGTGTCGCTCCTTTCCTGGAGGTTTCAGAGGGTACAGCGCGCTGTCTCGTCGACTGCTGCGGCAGGAGCCCTCGGCCTGGCATCGGCTGTTGCGGAGTCTCAATGGCTCCAGATCATGCGGCGCGATCTGCTCTTCAATGATGTGGCCAAGCCTGACTGGCACCTCAGCCAGGCTCCATTTTCTTTTGTTCCTCCACGCGACTGCTCTCTTAACGAAGGTGTGTCATCGGTGTCGGTCGTCGACGCGAAGTCGGTCTTCGATGCGTTAACCCGTAATAGCGTTGGCGCTAAGGCCGACCGTCGCACTTCAAAAGAGCTGTCGGCCATCAGAGATAGCTCATCTTCTCTAGGATCGCAGATCAGATGGGCCCCGCGCGGGCCCACGCCGGCAGACTGCTTAACTAAGGGGACGCAGCTAAGGGGAATTTGGCGTTGAACGTCCTTCTGGAAGGGCGCCCTCGCTCTCATAGACCTTCACATGAGCGAGAGAGCCCTTGACGAGCACTTCAAGTCCAGGACGAAATCTGCTTCTAACGGAAGTCAAGATCCAGAGCCCGGTCTGTCGAGTCCCGCGCATGCTAGTCTGGCGGTCGCTGAGGGAAAGGAAGGGGGTGAACCCATGTCTGTCCTACGAAGAGTGGTCCCGCTGTCTCGCCTTGCCCACTCCCTCTAAGTCGCGTGCGCTTCGCACTCGCTATGTGCCAGACATTGCACAGTCATGTTTTCGCGTGTAGCCGTTTCGGCTTTAGCCAGCATGTTCCACAGAGGCGCCATCGAGTGAGGGAGACTAAACATATCATCGTATCGGTCGCACGATGCCTTGTCATGCTTAACAAGCTCCACCGAAGGCCCCAGTGGCGGTGTCCACGCGCGTCCGCGCCACCGATTTCGGCGCACCCCTCAGACGCTTCGTGGCCCAACAGGGAACTCCACCGAAGGCCCCAGCGGCGGTGTCCACACGCGCCCGCGCAACCCATTCCGGCACACCCCTTCACACGTTTCGTGGCACCATAGGGAATTCCACCGAAAGCCCCAGCGGCGGTGTCCATATGCGTCCGCGCTACCAATCTCGGCGCCCCCTCACACGCTTCGTGGCCCAACAGGGAACTCCACCGAAGGCCCCAGTGGCGGTGTCCACACGCGCCCGCGCAACCCATTCCGGCACACCCCTTCACACGCTTCGTGGCACCATAGGGAATTCCACCGAAAGCCCCAGCGGCGGTGTCCACATGCGCCCGCGCCACCCATGTCGGCGCCCCCTCACGCGCTTCGTGGCTCCACAGGGAATTCCACCGAAGGCCCCAGTGGCGGTGTCCACATGCGTCCGCAGCACCCATGTCGCCGTGCCCCTGACACGTTCCGTGGCCCCATAGGAGCTGATTTGACGGCGGTGTCCACATGCGCCCGCGCCGCCCCTTTCGGCGCACCCCTCACAGGGTTCGTGGCCCCATAAGGAATTCCACCGAATGCCGCAGCGGCTGTGTTCGCATGCGTTTCCCCCGCCCAGCATAGCGTTTCGTGGCCCAGTCATCGCGAACTCCACCGAAGGCTTCACTGGCACGGTCCACGTGCGCTTCCCCCGCCCAGCACGGCGCTTCGTGGCCCCATCGGGAGCTCCACTGGAGGCCCCAATTTGCTGTGTTCGCATGCGCTTCTCCCACGCAGCACAATGTTTCGTGGCTCCATAGGATGCTCCACCGAAGGGCCCAATGGCGGTATTCGCATGCGCTCCTCTTGCACAGCACAGCGCTTCGCGGCCGCATTAAGGGGGCCTCACCGAAGGTCCCAGCGGCGGCGTCCGCATGCCATCCCCCGCCCAGTAAAGCATCTTGTGGCCCCATAGTGAGCTCAGCAGCGTCTCGCGGCCCCATTAGAAGCTCCACCTGGAGCCCCCGTGGCGACAATTGCATGCGGCGCCCCCGCCTTGCGCAGCGGTTCGTGGCCCCATGGGGATATAGGGAACCCCGCCGAAGGCCCCAGTGGCGGCGCCCCCTTGGTGGTCCAATAGAGACTCCACCGAAGACCCCAGTGGCGGCCCCGCCCCATTACGGCGCACCCTCGCACGCTTCGCGGCCCCATCGTGGATTTCGGCTGAGGCCCGCGCGGCAGCGCCCACATGGCGGCCCCGCCCCATAGTGGCACACCCTTCGCATGCCCCGTGGCCACGCGAGGAAATCCCCAAAGGGCGATGCCCGCAACGACGGCATTCACAATTGTACATGGTTGGGTACCTCGCCGGGACTGAGAGGAATGACCAGAGAAGAGTGACATCAGTTGTAATTGCATTCGTGTGTTTGTAGTATCACAAGTCAACATGATACCGTTCACTTCCTTCAACTAATGCGTTCGATTGACAAATCGAATACGCTGCATCAGAGCATCGATCTATTGAATAGTGAGATGCGGCTCTTATCGCCAGGACGAGCGTATGGAACTTACGCAACTGATTGTTTTCACTCATGCCTAGTTGTGTAACGCACAGCTTTTGATATTGGCCTGGAGATGCGAAAAAAATCATGCGGAACTTTCGGCCTCGAGGATCTCGGGCGAGCTCGTCGTCGGTCGTCGCCGCCGTCGTCGCCGTGGCTCGAGCAGTTCGAGCCGTCGAGCGGGCGCGCGCGGATTCGCGGGCGCGCGCGTTTGGCCCGCGGACGCAGCACCAGCAGGCGCCGCGCCAAGGCGCACCAGCAGACGCAGCACCAGGCGCAGCACCAGCAGACGCAACATCAGGCGCACCAGCAGACGCAGCACCAGGCAGCGCGATGAATCGCCCAGCAGCACCGCCCAAAATCATGACCATCGCTGGGAACCCGCAAGAGGCCCCCCTGAAGACGGCGTTCGACATGAAGAAGTGGAACGCGAAGTTTATTGAGGACGGCTGGACCGCCAAGCTCGTCGGACTCTCTTGGCAGGGGCCGTCGAGGACGGAGGGCGCGGGCTCGGTCGAGTAGCGGCGGTTTTGGACACCGCCGAACAACAAGGAGAAGGACAACGACTAAGCGCAGGGCCATAGCAACACGGACAATGACAGAGACGCTGCGCAGGGCCGCAACAACAAGTACAAGGACAAAGACAAAACGCAGGGCCGCAACGCGCACAAGGACAAGGACAAAGACAAGGGCCGCAGCAGCCGCACCAAGCGCAAGACGCACTGAGGGCCGACGCAATGCCGCTGAGGGCCGACGCAAGGGCCGATGCATGGCCGCTGGGGGCCGACGCAAGGCAGCTGAGGGCCGGCGCAATGCGCGATGAACGGGCGATGGCGAGATTGACGTTCACCAAGCGGCACATCCGCTCAAGGCATGAACGCCGTGCCCGCCGTGCCCGACGCAGTATGGAAGCCCGCGCGAGTGCTGGGAAATGCTCTTATTCCCCCTCCACCTCGCACTCAGAGGACTCGTCATCATCATCATCATCAGCATCATCATCATCATCATTATCCGTAGCCGTTTTGGCTCAAGTTGGAACCATTGCTCCGTGGCTCCAGCTTGGGAGCAGCCGAGGAGCAGCTCGAGGGTCTCGGCAGACAGGCTGCCAGCGGCTCCCTGCGCCACCATCCCACTGAGTGCATGCCTTCTCTGCCCCTCCTCAGACCCGACCGCGATGGCGGTCGATATGGCCACGATCCAAGCTATGTTAGACGCCCAGCTCGCCAAGATCGAGAAATCGATTGATGATAAGGTCGCGGGTCTTGCTGCCACTGTTGGAGTACAAGGTCAGATGTTGGAAGAGATCACCGACCGCCTCGAGAAGTCAGAGACTCGTCTCAATGCCATGGAACAGATGGCTCAGGTGAACGCCCGTTTGCCCCCTCTGGTTAACAGTCAAGGAGGTAAGCGCCGTGCAGTTGACAGCTCGGTCGGGGACGGGCCCACCACAGGAGGGAGTGCAGGAGGAAGATCGTCGCTTGAGGATGCCCACCGTCTGCTCGTCCTTGGGTTCCAGGATCGATTGATGGCCGCTGCTCTCGAGAGGGTTGCGAAGGACATCATCTAAGTGTGCGACCGTGCAGGCAGCCAGTCTCATTCGAATTCGGGCTTATGATCTCCAGAAGAAAGTTACCCTGGACTTCCCTACCCCGGCCATGGCTTCGGACTTCCAGATGAATTTCAAGAAGCTGAGTGAGAGTTACAGCATTGCTAACCCACGGAATCAGCAGGATGTTTGGCCCCTTCGTGTTCGTCGTAACCTGTCTCCTCAGCATCGGCTTCTCTTCTTCAAGATGGGGAAGGTACGGGGTGTGGTCCAGGAAGAGCTTTCCAGGGTAGGGTTGCAGGCCAATTCTAATGGAATCGGCGAGGATGTCTTCGGCCTTCGCTCGCGTGAAGATCCAGTTCCTCTCTTCCGCCTCACCTGCTGTCCTCAGAACTCGGATGTGATCCACCTTCGCCCAGATGAAGCAGGTCTTAACGCTCTTGGACTGAACGCTCCTGAGATCCGTGCGAAATTCGAGGCTGCGTTTGCCACTGAGCCCACGCGTCCCTTTTGAAGTTGAATCTGACAGGTTAGGCCGCCCTGGGGACCAAATTTTTCAGTTCCCCCCAGGGGCCTCCAGGAACTTGTTGGCGGGTGCCCTCCGCGCCCGAGAAGGCAGGATCGAGTTTAATCTTTCCTCCAGTTTTGTTGCTAGTAGCTCGAGCAGTTCCGACTCCGACTCGAGCTCCTCTTCGCCCAGTGGGGGTCTGCCCGCTGAATCGTCGCTCCCCTTTTCCCCTCCCCCCTCCTGCTCTCTGTCTTTGCTCACTTGGAACTCTAGGGGACTCTTCGCTTCCATTCACCACTCCTCCCTGCGGGCCTCTCGTCGGTACAAGCAGCTTCTGGGATTGTCTCGGCGTTCCAGTATTTTGCGTGTGCAAGAGACCCATGGCACAGCTGGTGATGCAGCAGCACTCCAGGCGCATCTGCAAGGTTGGTCGATTGGATTATCAGGGCATACCTCGGACATTGCTGGTGGTGTTCTTACGCTGATCTCTCCTGCTCTCTGCGCTCTCTTCACGGACATTCGGCATTACAATATTGATGAAGGCCGTATCCTGGTTTCTAAATGCAACGGTCGACGGGGCGCTCTCTGAGTTCTTACTGTACACCTGCCTACACCGGGGGAGCCGATGTGGGCATTTCGGAGATCTCTGAGGCTTATGCGGAACGCTCTGGGGACTCCTGACGCTCCGGTTATGATTGGTGGGGACTTCAATTTTGTTCTTGAGGAGGATGGCCGTCAGTGCGGGGATGGATCGGGGTGGAGGCCTGGTGATCGATATAGGCATGATATGTTCCACTCGTTCTTCCCTCGTTGGACTGAGGTCCACCAGCCAGATCCTACCCGTCGTGAGATTGTTAGTGGGGAAATCTGCCATGTGAGCCGACTTGACCGTTTGTATATTGCCTCTCCCATTGCTGTGCTCTCTGATCTCTCCATCGCGTGCTCGGTTATTGGCAGAGCCACGACTACGCAGAACGTCTCTGACCATATTCCTGTCCTGGCCACGTTTCGGAAGTACCAGCCTTCTGAGAATCCATCTATCCCTCCCTGGGTTGGGAAACATCCGCGGTTTCATGTTGAGCTGGAAGTCCTTCTGAGCGAAATGGATCGGACTTTGCATATTAATGGTCAGGTTGTCTTGGTCAAGAGGTGTATGTTTGAGGCGTGCAAGCGGACGCGTCGCTTCCTCTCCCATCGAGTCGCTCGGACTGCAGATGAGAAGATTCACTTTTCATTGGCTGCGTTGAGGGGTCTTCGTGCACGGCATGCACAGCGGGTCTCTTCTGCCATCTCTTGCTACCCTCACCTGTCCCGCTTCTTCGTCCTCGACCCTCTCACCTGTCGGAATATTCCTGCGCTTTGTGATCACATCCAGTCGCTTCAGAACCTTCGGCTGACTGAGTTAGAGCAGGAAGTTGACAAAGAGACTGATTTGGAGATTAAGGCTCGGTTGCGTTCCAGGTTACAAAGGCGTCGTGAGCTCTGGAGGCCTCTTCAGAAACGGATCTCTCTTGGGACTATACTGGACTCTGTTGGTGCCCCGTGCAGCGCCATTGAGGAGGCGGGGGGGGGGGGGGGCTGGCTCGGCACTGGGAAACGGTCTTTGGCGAGTTTGATTGTGACACTTCTCTCTGGCCTGAGCTTGAAGCTCACATCTCTCCTGCCCGCCCCCTTCCTGATGATCAGTGGCGGCCTTGCTTTGAGGACTTTGAGAAATTGGTAAGGGGGCGTCACGACTCGATGCCAGGGCCAGATGGGACTGTTTACTCTTGCTGGAAGTCCCTTATCCCGATAGCGATCCTGTACGATCTCCACCGCCATCTATTTGACCATCGTGCTTGCGACACGTCTCCTTCCATGCGGGAAATGATTCTTGTCTTCTTAGCCAAGGGGGAGAATCCGGCGGATCTTATTGCTTGCCCCTCTCGGTCCCTTGATGCATGTCGTCCTCTTGATATTGCCAACACTGACTGTAAGCTAATGTCTGTGGCGTTCTCTTCCCAACTGGAGAAAGAAGCGCGCGAGAGCGCGCGCAAGGTTCAGGCCTGCATTCGAGGGAGGTCTATGACAGACCAGATTCTTGAGGCGGAATGTTGGGGAGTTCAGCAGTGCATGGTGGGGAGGGACCTGTCTTGCATGTCCTTGACCGACTTTGCTGCTGCGTTTCCGAGCATTGCGATTTCCTGTCTTCTTCGGGTGCTGGTCATGATGGCAGTTCCTCCTGGAGTGGTTGTTTTTTTTCGAGGCGCTGTACTCCGATAGCCTGGGGACCGTCTGATTTGGAGGGAAGCGTCATAGAGCGATACGTCTGCTACGGGGTGTTCGCCAAGGGGGCCCGTCCAGTATGCTGCTCTTCGCTCTCGCTCTCGGCCCGTGCATTCGTTGGCTTTGTTGTCGTCTCCCTCGGCAAATCTTGGCATATGCTGGCGATTTGTGGTTTGGGCTTCGGGATGTGAACGTTGATCTACCGATTCTTCTCCCGCTGCTCCAGCGTCTGCATCTTGGGATTGGGCTTGCCCTGAACATGAAGAAGTGTGTCCTGATCCACTGTGGCTTGAGTCTCTCTCCGCGGTCGTCTCGGCTGATTCGCAGGTTACTCGCTAGTCTTGGGAACGGGGCCGACGCTATTGGGTTGGTTCGGCATGCTCGATATCGGGGGATTCAGATTGGTCAAGAAGGCTGGAAGCACGCTTGGGGCACTGCGTTGCAGAAGTTTCATCAGCGTTGTGTTGAGATTCGGAGACTTCGGATTGGGCTCGCTATGACCATTAGGACGTACGTGATATTCGCCGTCTCGGTTCCCAGGTTTGTGATGCAGTTCTATCCTCCGTCGTCGGCTGTCCTGAAGTGTGAAGGGAACATGCAACAGAAGCTTATGGCGGGTCCTCGGTTTGCTTTCAACAGACTGATGTGTACCAGGATGTGTGACCTTGGCTTATCGTTGGAGTTCCCTGATCTGGCCCAGATCGGTATTGCTACTCAAGTTCGTCTTGCCCACAACAGTGCTGCATTCCCGCGAATCCGTGGTCAGATTCTTGGTCTTTCCCAGGAAGACGAATTCCACCCTGCTCGGATGCGGCACCCTTGGTGGCAGCACACGTTCTGTCGGTCTCTCATTGACACGCGGAATGGGCACATCCATCTGCGCGCTGGCTTTCTTCAGGCCTCGGGGTTTCAAAAGAAGCTCACGCGAATCCTTCGTGTCCGTGCTCCTCCGATCTCTCCTATCCGATGCCTTCACGCCCGGGTGATCCGATGGGTCCCTGGGGTCTCGGTCGCCCAGGTCTCTGCCGCCGTCCAGGTTGTCCGCAAGGTTTGCAAGGAAAGTTCTCTCTACCTGGGGCCCGCGGTCTTACGTGTCCTGGCGAGGGGTGTCTGTACCAGTGCCAGATTTCATCATGGGCCTGTCGGATGCTGCAGGAACTGTGGTGCCCCTGGGGCCAACGACTCTATGGAGCACTATGCTGTATGTCTTGAATTTCGACGACTGAGTTTAGCTCTCGCCCCATGCCTCCACCCTTTTTTTAGCGAAGAGTCCTGGTTCCGATGTTTAACTTGAATTGCCCCTCCCCCGTTTTTTGAGCAGCGATTAATATGTGCGAGTCTCTTGGATGGATTCCTCTTTGTCCAAGCCAGCTTCCGTGAGGGGCCCAGGCTGTCGCCGAAGGATCTCCTCAAAGGCCGCATCCGCTTGCGCACTCGGCGGCATCCCAAGGTTGCCCGTGCCTGGTCTGCCTCTTCCTCGTAGCGGTCTCGTTTAACTTTTGCCCCCCTGGGGCTAGCGGCTCACTGTCCCTCTTGGGGCCCTGGAGGACCAGGATCAGCCCGCCGAGGCGGGGCACAAGGAGCGTTTCTTGCGTTGGCGGCAGACAGTAGTATCAGAAGCAACCACAGAGCAAGAGTGTCGCTCCTTTCCTGGAGGTTTCAGAGGATACAGCGCGCTGTCTCGTCGACTGCTGCGGCAGGAGCCCTCGGCCTGGCATCGGCTGTCGCGGAGTCTCAATGGCTCCAGATCATGCGGCGCGATCTGCTCTTCAATGATGTGGCCAAGCCTGACTGGCGCCTCAGCCAGGCTCCATTTCTTTTGTTCCCCCACGCGACTGCTCTCTTAACGAAGGTGTGTCATCGGTGTCGGTCGTCGACGCGAAGTCGGTCTTCGATGCGTTAACCCGTAATAGCGTTGGCGCTAAGGCCGACCGTCGCAATTCAAAAGAGCTGTCGGCCATCAGAGATAGCTCATCTTCTTTAGGATCGCAGATCAGATGGGCCCCGCACGGGCCCACGCCGGCAGACTGCTTAACTAAGGCGGACGCAGCTAAGGGGAATTTGGCGTTGAACGTCCTTCTGGACGGGCGCCCTCGCTCTCATAGACCTTCACATGAGCGAGAGAGCCCTTGACGAGCACTTCAAGTCCAGGACGAAATCTGCTTCTAACGGAAGTCACGATCCAGAGCCCGGTCTGTCGAGTCCCGCGCATGCTAGTCTGGCGGTCGCTGAGGGAAAGGAAGGGGGTGAACCCATGTCTGTCCCACGAAGAGTGGTCCCGCTGTCTCGCCTTGCCCACTCCCTCTAAGTCGCGTGCGCTTCGCACTCGCTATGTGCCAGACATTGCACAGTCATGTTTTCGCGTGTAGCCGTTTCGGCTTTAGCCAGCATGTTCCACAGAGGCGCCATCGAGTGAGGGAGACTAAACATATCATCGTATCGGTCGCACGATGCCTTGTCATGCTTAACAAGCTCCACCGAAGGCCCCAGTGGCGGTGTCCACGCGCGTCCGCGCCACCGATTTCGGCGCACCCCTCAGACGCTTCGTGGCCCAACAGGGAACTCCACCGAAGGCCCCAGTGGCGGTGTCCACACGCGCCCGCGCAACCCATTCCGGCACACCCCTTCACACGTTTCGTGGCACCATAGGGAATTCCACCGAAAGCCCCAGCGGCGGTGTCCATATGCGTCCGCGCTACCAATCTCGGCGCCCCCTCACACGCTTCGTGGCCCAACAGGGAACTCCACCGAAGGCCCCAGTGGCGGTGTCCACACGCGCCCGCGCAACCCATTCCGGCACACCCCTTCACACGCTTCGTGGCACCATAGGGAATTCCACCGAAAGCCCCAGCGGCGGTGTCCACATGCGCCCGCGCCACCCATGTCGGCGCCCCCTCACGCGCTTCGTGGCTCCACAGGGAATTCCACCGAAGGCCCCAGTGGCGGTGTCCACATGCGTCCGCAGCACCCATGTCGCCGTGCCCCTGACACGTTCCGTGGCCCCATAGGAGCTCATTTGACGGCGGTGTCCACATGCGCCCGCGCCACCCCTTTCGGCGCACCCCTCACAGGGTTCGTGGCCCCATAAGGAATTCCACCGAATGCCGCAGCGGCTGTGTTCGCATGCGTTTCCCCCGCCCAGCATAGCGTTTCGTGGTCCAGTCATCGCGAACTCCACCGAAGGCTTCAATGGCACGGTCCACGTGCGCTTCCCCCGCCCAGCGCGGCGCTTCGTGGCCCCATCGGGAGCTCCACTGGAGGCCCCAATTTGCGGTGTTCGCATGCGCTTCTCCCACACAGCACAATGTTTCGTGGCTCCATAGGATGCTCCACCGAAGGGCCCAATGGCGGTATTCGCATGCGCTCCTCTTGCACAGCACAGCGCTTCGCGGCCGCATTAAGGGGGCCCCACCGAAGGTCCCAGCGGCGGTGCCCGCATGCCTTCCCCCGCCCAGTAAAGCATCTCGTGGCCCCATAGTGAGCTCAGCAGCGTCTCGCGGCCCCATTAGAAGCTCCACCTGGAGCCCCCGTGGCGACAATTGCATGCGGCGCCCCCGCCTTGCGCAGCGGTTCGTGGCCCCATGGGGATATAGGGAACCCCGCCGAAGGCCCCAGTGGCGGCGCCCCCTTGGTGGTCCAATAGAGACCCCACCGAAGACCCCAGTGGCGGCCCCGCCCCATTACGGCGCACCCTCGCACGCTTCGCGGCCCCATCGTGGATTTCGGCTGAGGCCCGCGCGGCAGCGCCCACATGGCGGCCCCGCCCCATAGTGGCACACCCTTCGCATGCCCCGTGGCCACGCGAGGAAATCCCCAAAGGGCGATGCCCGCAACGACGGCATTCACAATTGTACATGGTTGGGTACCTCGCCGGGACAGAGGAATGACCAGAGAAGAGTGACATCAGTTGTAATTGCATTCGTGTGTTTGTAGTATCACAAGTCAACATGATACCGTTCACTTCCTTCAACTAATGCGTTCGATTGACAAATCACATGCGCTGCATCAGAGCATCGATCTATTGAATAGTGAGATGCGGCTCTTATCGCCAGGACGAGCGTATGGAACTTACGCAACTGATTGTTTTCACTCAGTTGTGTAACGCACAGCTTTTGATATTGGCCTGGAGATGCGAAAAAAATCATGCGGAACTTTCGGCCTCGAGGATCTCGGGCGAGCTCGTCGTCGGTCGTCGCCGCCATCGTCGCTGTGGCTCGAGCAGTTCGAGCCGTCGAGCGGGCGCGCGCGGATTCGCGGGCGCGCGCGTTTGGCCCGCGGACGCAGCACCAGCAGGCGCCGCGCCAAGGCGCACCAGCAGACGCAGCACCAGGCGCAGCACCAGCAGACGCAACATCAGGCGCACCAGCAGACGCAGCACCAGGCAGCGCGATGAATCGCCCAGCAGCACCGCCCAAAATCATGACCATCGCTGGGAACCCGCAAGAGGCCCCCCTGAAGACGGCGTTCGACATGAAGAAGTGGAACGCGAAGTTCATTGAGGACGGCTGGACCGCCAAGCTCGTCGGACTCTCTTGGCAGGGGCCGTCGAGGACGGAGGGCGCGGGCTCGGTCGAGTAGCGGCGGTTTTGGACACCGCCGAACAACAAGGAGAAGGACAACGACTAAGCGCAGGGCCATAGCAACACGGACAAGGACAGAGACGCTGCGCAGGGCCGCAACAACAAGTACAAGGACAAAGACAAAACGCAGGGCCGCAACGCGCACAAGGGCAAGGACAAAGACAAGGGCCGCAGCAGCCGCACCAAGCGCAAGACGCACTGAGGGCCGACGCAATGCCGCTGAGGGCCGACGCAAGGGCCGATGCATGGCCGCTGGGGGCCGACGCAAGGCAGCTGAGGGCCGGCGCAATGCGCGATGAACGGGCGATGGCGAGATTGATGTTCACCAAGCGGCACATCCGCTCAAGGCATGAACGCCGTGCCCGCCGTGCCCGACGCAGTATGGAAGCCCGCGCGAGTGCTGGGAAATGCTCCTATTCCCCCTCCACCTCGCACTCAGAGGACTCGTCATCATCATCATCATCATCATCATCATCATCATCATCATCATCATCATCATCATCATCACCATCCGTAGCCATTTTGGCTCAAGTTGGAACCATTGCTCCGTGGCTCCAGCTTGGGAGCAGCCGAGGAGCAGCTCGAGGGTCTCGGCAGACAGGCTGCCAGCGCTCTCGCCCAACACCCCACTGAGTGCATACCCTCTCTGCCCCTTTCTCAGATCTGACCGCCATGGCGGTCGATATGGTTGCGATCCAAGCTATGTTTCAGGCCATGTTTGACACCCAGTTTGCCAAGATCGAGAAATCGATCGATGATAAGGTCGCGGGTCTTGCTGCCAATGTTGGAGTACAAGGCCAGATGATGAAAGAGATCACCGACCGCCTCGAGAAGTCAGAGAATCGTCTCAATGCCATGGAACAGACGGCTCAGGTGAATGCTCGTTCGCCCCCTCTTGTTAACAGTCAAGGAGGTAAGCGCCGTGCAGTTGACAGCTCGATCGGTGACGGGTCCACCACAGGAGGGAGTGCAGGATAGTGCAGGAGGAGGATCGTATCTGGAGGATGCCCACCGTCTGCTCATCCTTGGGTTCCAGGATCGGTTGATGGCCACTTCTCTCGAGAGGGTTGCCAAGGACATCATCTCTAAGTGTGCGACAGAGCAGGCAGCCAGTCTCATTCGGATCCGTGCTTATGACCTCCAGAAGAAAGTTACCCTGGACTTCCCTACCCCCGCCATGGCTTCGGACTTCCAGATGAATTCCAGGAAGCTGAGTGAGAGTTACAGTATGGTTAACCCACGGAATCAGCAGGATGTTTGGCCCTTCGTGTTCGTCGTAACCTGTCTCCTCAGCATCGGCTTTTCTTCTTCAAGATGGGGAAGGTACGGGGTGCGGTCCAGGAAGAGCTTTCCAAGGTTGGGTCGCAGGCCAACTCTAATGGAATCGGCGGGGATGTCTTCGGCCTTCGCTCGCGTGAAGATCCAGTTCCTCTCTTCCGCCTCACATGCTGCCCCCAGAACTCGGATGTGATCCACATTCGCCCAGATGAAGCAGGTCTTAGTGTTCTTGGACTGAACACTCCTGAGGTCCGTGCGAAATTCGAGGCTGCGTTCGCTACTGAGCTCACGCGTCCCTTTTGAAGTTGAATCTGACAGGTTAGGTCGCCCTGGGGGCCACATTTTTCTGTTCCCCCCAGGGACCTCCAGGAACTTTTTGGCGGGTGCCCGTCGCGCCCGTGAAGGCAGGATTGAGTTTAATCTTTCCTCCAGATTTGATGCCAGTAGCTCGAGCAGTTCCGACTCCGACTCGAGCTCCTCTTCGCCCAGTGGGGGTCTGCCCGCTGAATCGTTGCTCCCCTTTTCCCCGCCTCCCTCTTGCTCTCTGTATTTGCTCACATGGAACTCTAGGGGGCTCTTCGCTTCCATTCACCACTCCTCTCTGCGGGCCTCTCGTCGGTACAAGCAGCTTCTGGGGGTGTCTCGGCGTTCCAGTAGTTTGCGTGTGCAAGAGACCCATGGCGCAGCTGGTGATGCAGCAGCACTCCAGGCAGATCTGCAAGGTTGGCCGATTGCATTCTCAGGGCATTCTTCTGACATTGCTGGTGGTGTGATTACGCTGATCTCTCCTGCTCTCTGCACTCTCTTCACGGACATTCGGCATTCCAGTATTGATGACGGCCGTATCCTGGTCTCTGAATGCAACGGTCGACGGGGTGCTCTTTGGGCCCTTGATGTGCACCTGCCTACCTCGGGGGGGGGGGGGGGCTATGCGGGCATTTCGGAGGTCTCTGAGGCTTATTCGGAACGCTCTGGGGACTCCTGACGCTCTGGTGATGATCGGTGGGGATTTCAATTTCGCCCTCGAGGAGGATGGCCGCCAGTGCGGGGATGGATCGGGGTGGGGGCCTGGAGATCGATATAGGCATGATATGTTCCACTCTTTCTTCCCTCGTTGGACTGAGGTCCACCAGCCAGATCCTACCCGTCGTGAGATTGTCAGTGGGGAAACCTGCCACGTGAGCCGACTTGACCGTCTGTATCTTGCCTCTCCTACTGTTGTTCTCTCTGATCTCCCCATTGCGTGCTCGGTTATTGGTAAAGCCACGACTACGCAGCATGTCTCTGACCACATTCCTGCACTGGCCACGTTTCGGAAATGCCAGCCTTCTGAGAATCCCTCTATCCCTCCGTGGATTGGGAAGCATCCGCGGTTTCATGTTGAGCTTGAAGCCCTCCTGTGCGAAATGGATCGGGCTGCACATATTAATGATCAGGTTGCCGTGGTCAAGAGGTGTATGTTTGAGGCCTGCAAGCGGACGCGATACTTCCTCTCCCATCAAGTCGCTCGGACTGCAGATGAGAAGATTCACTTTCCATTGGCTGCGTTGAGGGGTCTTCGCGCACGGCATGCACAGCGAGTCTCCTTTGCCATTTCTTGCTACTCTCACTTGTCTCGCTTCTTCGTCATCGACCCTCTCACCTGTCGGAATCTCCCAGCGCTTTGTGATCGCATCCAGTCGCTCCAGAACCTTTGGCTGACTGAGTTAGAGCAGCAAGCTGACAAAGAGACGGATCTGGAGATTAAGGCTCGGCTGCGTTCCGGGCTACATAGGCGTCGCGAGCTCTGGAGGCCTCTTCAGAAACGGATTTCTCTTGGGACTATCCTGGACTCTGGCGGTGCCCCGCGCAGCACCATTGAGGAGGCGGGGGAGGAGCTGGCTCGGCACTGGGAAACGGTCTTTGGTGAGTTCGACTGCGACACTTCTCTCTGGCCTGAGCTTGAAGCTCACATCTCTCCTGTCCGCCCCCTTCCTGACGCTCAGTGACGGCTTGACTTTGAGGACTTTGAGAAATTGGTAAGGGGGCGACGCGATTCGATGCCAGGGCCTGATGGGATTGTTTATTATTGCTGGAAGTCCCCTATCCCGATTGCCATCCTGTATGATCTCTACTGCCATCTCTTTGACCATCGTGCTCGCGACATGTCGCCTTCCATGCGTGAAATGATCCTTGTCTCCCTAGCCAAGGGGGGGAATCCGGCGGATCTTACTGCCTGCCCCTCTCGGTCTCCTGATGCATGTCGTCCTCTTGCCATGGCCAACACTGGCTGTAAGATGATGTCTGTGGCGTTCTCTTCCCAACTGGAGAAAGAGGCGCGCGAGCGTGCACACAAGTTTCAGGCTTGCATTCGAGGGAGGTCTCTGACAGACCAGATTCTTGAGGCGGAGTGTTGGGGGGTTCTGCAGTGTCTGACAGGGAGGGACCTGGCTTGCATGTTCCTGGCCGGCTTTGCTGCTGCGTTTCCGAGCATTGCGATTTCTTGGCTCCTTCGGGTGTTGGTCCTGATGGCTGTTTCTCATGGAGTTGTTGTTTTTTTCGAGTCGCTGTACTCCGATAACCTGGGGGCCGTCTGCTTTGGTGGGGAGCGTCACAGAGCGATTCGCCTGCTACGGGGTGTTCGCCAAGGGGGCCCGTCCAGCATGCTGCTCTTCGCTCTCGCTCTCGACCCGTGCATTCGCTGGCTTTGTTGTCGTCTCCCTCGGCAAATCTTTGCATCTGCTGACGATTTGTGGTTCGGGCTTCGGGATGTGAGCGCTGATCTACCTACCCTTCTCCCGCTACTTCAGCGTCTGCATCCTGGGATTGGGCTTGCTCTGAACATGAAGAAGTGTGTACTGATCCACTGTGGTCTGAGCCTTTCTCCGCGTTCGTCTCGACAGATTCGCAGGTTACTCGCTAGTCTTGGGAACGGGGCTGATGCCATTGGGTTGGTTCGGCATGCTCGATATCTTGGGATCCAGATTGGTCCAGAAGGTTGGAAGCACGCGTGGGGCACCGCTCTGCAGAAATTTCATCAGCGTTGTATTGAGATTCGGGGACTTCGGATTGGGCTCGCTAAGACTATTAGAACGTACGTGATATTTGCCGTCTCGGTTCTCAGGTTCGTGATGCAGTTCTATCCTCCGTCGTCGGCGGTTCTGAAGTGCGAAGGGAACATGCAACATAAACTCATGGCGGGTCCTTGGTTTGCCTTCAACAGACTGATGTGCACCAGGATGTGTGACCTCGGCTTATCGTTGGAGTTCCCTGATCTGGCCCAGATCGGCATTGCTACTCAGGTTCGTCTTGCCCACAAATGTGCTGTATTCCCGCGAATCCGTGGTCAGATTCTTGGTCTTTCCCAGGAGGGCGATTTCCACCCTGCTCGGATGCGGCATCCTTGGTGGCAGCACACGTTCTGTCGGTCCCTTATTGGCATGTGGAGTGGGCGCATCCACCTGTGCGCTGGCTTTCTTCAGGCCTCTTGGTTTCAAAAGAAGCTCACGCGTATCCTTCGTGTCCGTGCTCCTCCGATCTCCCCTATCCGATGCCTTCGCGCCCGGGTGGTCCGATGGGTCCCTGGGGTCTCAGTCGCCCAGGTCTCTGCCGCCACTCAGGTTGTCCGCAAGGTTTGCAAGGCAAGTTCTCTCTATCTGGGGCTCGCGGTCTCACGTGTCCTGGCGAGGGGTGTCTGTGCCAGTGCTAGATTTCATCATGGGCCTATTGGATGCTGCTGGAACTGTGGCGCCCCTGGGGCCAGCGATTCTATGGGGCACTATGCGGTATGTCCTGAATTTCGACGGCTGAGTTTTGTTCTCGCCCCTTGCGCCTCCATCATTTTTTTAGCGAAGAGTCCTGGTTCCGTTGTTTAACCTTTACTGCCCCTTCCCCGTTTTTTGAGCAGCGATTAATTTGCGCGGGCCTCTTGGATGGATTCCACTTTGTCCAAGCTAGCTTCCGCGAGGGGTCCAGGCTGTCGCCGATGGATCTCCTCCAAGGCCGCATCCGCTTGCGCACTCGGCGGCGCCCCAAGGTTGCTCGTGCCTGGTCTGCCTCTTCCTAGTAGGGGTCCTATATACCTTTGCCCTTCTGGGGCTTGTGGCTCACTGTCCCTTCTGGGACCTGCGGAGTCGTGCGCTGTGCATGTACCAGTCTGTCGTCTTGTTGCTTTGTTCTCCTCGTGCCCCGTTGGGGGCAGCGGGCTTGGCCTCGCTCTCTGCTGATGCCCGTGTCGGGGTTCCCCGAAAGCCGCTCTCTCTGCTCCTATTGGGGTCCTTTGCGCGGCCCGTGTTTCCCCAAACAGTGCTTATTGCGGCGTCCATTGGCTGTTGCCAGTGACAAGCCTTGCTTCAGCTGTATTGGCAGCCGACCATTCCTCTTTAATTTTGCTGCCGCCAGGTTACCGATGAAGTACCGCAAGGCTCCGCCTGCTCTCTGGAGAGAGATTGTGTGCGGGCAGGGTCTGTTTTCCTCGATCGTCGCATGGCCACGGGCTTAGCTTCTGATCGGCCCTCCCTCTCTCTCTCAGGGTATGCACTCAGTAGGATTTTAGCAGTTGTGCTGCAGGAAGTTTTTAGTTATTGATTTAGCTCCCATCTTGAGAGATGGGTCTGGACTGGACTAACTGCATCGGCTGTCATCTCTCATTGCCGTCGGTCCGTGAGGGGTTAAAAAATCATCATCATCATCATCATCATCATCATCATCATCTTCATAATCATCCTCTTCCTCGTCCTCTTCCTCTTCCTCTTCCTCCTCCTCCTCCTACTACTCCTACTCCTACTCCTACTCCTACTCCTACTCCTACTCCTACTCCTACTCCTACTCCTACTCCTACTCCTACTCCTGCTGTTCCCCCCCCTCCTCCACCTGCCTCCTCCTTCTCCTCCTCCTGTCTCCTCCTCCTCCCCCCCTCTTCCTCTTCCTCCTTTTGCCCGCCTTCCCCCCCTCCTGTGTCCGCCTCCCCCTCCTCCTGCCTCCTCTCCACCCCACCACTACTTCCTCTTCCTACTCCACTTCCTCCTCCTCCCCCTCCCTCCCCCTGCCTCCTCCATCTTCCCCTCCATCTCACTCCTCCTCCCTCCTCCTCCCTCCTCCTCCTCCTCCTCCTCCTGCTGTTCCTCCTCCTCCTCCTCCTCCTCCTCCTTCTCCTCCTCCTCCTCCTGCTGTTCCTCCTCCTTCTCCTCCTGCCTCCTCATCCCTCCTCCTCATCATCCTCCTCTTCCTCTTCCTCTTCCTCCTCCTACTCCTACTCCTATCCTTATTCTTTATTAGAATATACTCCTGCTCCCCCCTCAGGCCGGCAGATAGGGGCCCCATCCGGGTGGTCCCATCCTAACCTGTAAGAAACAATACAACATCAACATTTTTCTTATTTTTTCCTCTCGACATGGACGTCCTGTCGTCCACGGCGATAATCCATTGCAAAAAATACAACAAAGAGCACACGCGCGCGTTCATGTCAGAATCCTACCGGACACCGTGTGTTTGCAAGCATTTCAACATAAAAACATCAAAAACCCAATGTTTTTTCACAAAAATTCTACAAATTTCCTGCCCGGGCTCTCTTGCTGAAATCATAGGAAAACCATAGGAATCTTAAGAATTCTGTCAAATCCAGCGATTTCACGTCATCGCGCGGTGCACACGCGATGCTCTGTCATGCACCCAGGCCGCGAATCCTGTGCAAAAAATACCACGCGGGCGACATGCGCGCGCGTCGCCGCGAGCGCATGCTCAAATCTTTCTAGAGTCGTCGCCGTCATTGGCACCGTCGCATGGACGTCCTGTCGTCCACGTCGCAAAATGCATGGCAGGAATGGGACCCGGCTTACCGGGCCGTTCTCGACACGGCCACCTCTGGCTTCCTGCGGTGTACCGGGCCATTCTCGACTCGTCTGGCAATGCGCGCGCGGCATTCAACACGCGCTCGCCAGTTCCCGTCGGCAACCGCCATCGCGGCCGCATCAGCTGTACCAAACCGGCTGGCCGGTGTGACTTCGGCCCCCAGTTGTGCCAGCTTTGCTTCTTAAGTTGTGGGAGGGCGGGTGGGACTGGGCATGCCATGCTTGACTCGCTCGAGCTGGCTAGCTTGACTCCTAACTCCTACTCCTACTCCTACTCCTACTACTACTACTACTTCCAGTATCCTTTCCTCCTCCTGCTGTTCCTCCCCCTCCTCCACACTAGCCTCCATCCTCTTCCCTCCTCCTGTCGCCAGTCCATCCACCTCTTCCTCCTCCTCCTCCCTCCATATCCTCCTCCTCCTTCTCCACCTCGTTACCTCTTCCTCCTCCTCTCTTTAGCCCCGCCTTCCCCCCACTGTGCCCCGGCCTTCGACTCCTCCAGCCTCCTCCTCCACCCCGCCACCATCCGCTCCTCCTCCCCCTCCTCCTCCTCCTCCTGCCTCCTCCTTCTCCTCCTCCTTCTGCTCCTCCTCCTCCTCCTCCTCCTCCTCCTCCTGCTCCTCCTCCTCGTCTTCCTCTTCCTCTTCCTCCTCCTCCTCCTTTGCCCGTTCGGACACGCTCTGAAAGAGAAACGGTTGGTTGTGTCGGACAAAACAGTGATCATTGCTTCTGATTCTGAGCTTTGCCAGGCTGTTGTTGATTCTTTTCAAAGCCAAAGGGTCCCAGCGAAACCTGCTAGAACAGGCCTCGATGTGGGCCTCGACACCACTGCGGGGAGATTTAGGTCCCAGAAGAAAGTCCAGCAGAGGAGGTCCAAGGCCAAGTACAGATTTTCCCGAATTTTCAGAATGAGAAGACTGGCGGGGCTGAGGAGGGTCACCCAAGGGGCTTGGCGCACAGGAGTTTTTCCGCAGGCCACCTATGGGGGCCAGTGCTTAGGCACCCCTCCGAGCCACGTCCTGTCCCTGAGGCGTCAGTTAGGGAAGGTGATTGCGGGGATTGGGAGGGGGGGTGTCTAACGACGTCGCTGCAAGCAGTGGTAGGTGTAGGAGAACCAGGAGTCGAGCTTAGTCGACAGCTAGTGGACTCTTGGATCAGTTTATGGAAGCAGGCTCCCTCTTTGCAGTCTCGCATTCGCAGATCCTGGCATCTTGTCAAGAGTCGCCTCCTCTCCCCTAAGGGAACCGTCAAATGGAAGGGCGTCCAGGGACCGATCGCGGCCATCCAAACCATTCTGTTCCAAGCGGGATGGAACCCGAAGGGGCCCGATTTTTGGGAAAGGCCAGCGGAGGCCCAGGATGCTTGGCGGTTTCCTAGGGAGGGTGACCCCGATTTTGAGCTTGTAGGCATTTCAGATCACGCTGAGCTTTTAGATGACCTTGTTGCTGATTTGAATCAGCAGTTTTGGCGGAAGGCTGCTCTCCATCCTGCTGGCGAGAGGCTTGCGGAAGGAGCCGGCCTCCATCAGGTTATGGGAGAGCTGAAGCGCTTTGAGCGCAAAGGTCAACTAGATTTGTGGCGTCTCACGTTGTGTGTTGTTGCAGGGGGGCAGTGGCCTCGAGCCCGACAGATAGAGACAGGATGTTATGTTCCTGCCCTGTGTCCGCGCTGTCAGAGCGAAAATGAGTTTCTCTATCATCGAGTTTGGTCCTGCCCCGCCAATTGTAATCACGAGGACTACGATAAAACGCAGATGTTGTTCCCACAGGCGCAGAGCCAGTGGGAAAGCGATCCGTCTCTATGGTTGCGCGGAGTGCCTGGCCGCAACCTCACCACCCCTACTTTCCTCGACCCCCTTTGAGGCCCCCCTCCTATGCACCGCGGTGATGCTGACCTCCGATCTTGTTGTGTGCTTCCAGGGCAGGAGCCTTTGTACGTTTTCGGCGACGGCTCTGGGGGCCGACATTCTTCGGGTCCACGGCGTAGGAGATGTGGGTCCGCGATAGTTGTTCTCCAGGGGCGTGAAGGGGCCTGGGAGCCAGCTGCTGGAGTTCCGGCCCCGCTTCTTGGACGGCGTCAAACGGTGCCGAGAGCGGAGATAGCTGCGCTTGCTTTGGCTTTAGAAGAAACTGCGCGGCCCATAATTTATGTAACTGATTGCCAGCCAGTCCTTGATGGATGGAGAGCTGGCAGAGCGCATGGGAAAAAAAAGACCTAACCAGGACCTTTGGTACAGAGTTGCAGCTGCGTTGAAGCATCGGGGTGAGGGCGATGTGCACCTCCATTGGACTGCCGCGCATCTGGAGGACGAACATGTAGCCCTCACCTCGACTCAGTTGTTTTTTACCTGTGGCAATATGTGCGCGGATCATTGGGCGGGTGAGGCGGCGGAACGGGGTTGGGATTCTCATGTCCAGCGGCCTATCCCTCACACCGACCAAGTTGATTGTATAGCAGTCCTGGTTAGGAAGAGGGCCCGCAGAGCACTCATAGACTCGTTAGCAGCTGACCCCTGGCAGGCCACCAGAGAAGGCAAAGCTCGGTCGAAGCCGTTGAATGAAGTTATATGAAGTTGAGAGGGCGCTGGCGGCCACATCACATCGACTCGAGAAGTGTAGTGGGCAGTGCAGATGTTCGGTTTGCGAGCAGCTTGTACCAGCGGCCCACATCATTTCATTCGCTGCCTCTCAGCGCCCTGGACCTAGAGAGAGAGAGAGAGAGAGAGAGAGAGAGAGAGAGAGAGTCGGGTGGAGTCGGTTTCGGTCGGTCGATGAAAGACAGGTCCAGATAGGCACGAAGGTCAGCCACGTTTCACACACCTTGATGTTCTGGGAAGACTTAAGCTTGTTTTTTTTGCCGTGCATGTGGATGTACGGCTACTGTCGATGGTTGATGGTTTTTCCCTTCCATGCCACCCTCCCACCAGGAAAGGGGTCGAGAACCTCTCCAGGCTTGAGAAGGGGCTTATCCCATCTAGGCGTGTTCCTGCTGCAGTCACTGCTGCAGCCAATCAGAGGTTGGTGGAGAGGGCGGGGGAGGGGGCTGCTGTGAGAGCGGCAGAGAGCGAGCGTGCCGCCTCTCTGCTGCCCCCGCCGCCCCCGCCGCCGCCCCCGTCGCGGAGCCCGACGAGCAGGCGCCCCGCCCCGCCTGCGTCCGACTCGGGCTCGTCGGATTGAGAAGGGGTGACCACATTGTGGCTTAATGGAGATTCCTGGAGATTCCTCCTCCTTTGTCCGCCTTCCCCTCCTTCCCCTCCTCCTCCCTTTGCTCGCCTTCCCCCCTCCTGTGCCCGCCTTTCCCTCCTCCGGCCTCCTCCTCCACCCCACCACCTCCTCCTTTTTTTTTCCTGATGTTCCTCCTCCTCCTCCTCTTCCTCCTCCTCTTCCTCCTCCTCATCCTCCTCCTGCTGTTCCTCCTTCTCCTCCTGCCTCCGCACCTCTCCTCCTCCTCCTCCTCCTCCTCCTCCTCCTCCTCCTCCTCCTCATCATCATCATCATCATCATCATCCCCCTCCTCTTCCTCGTCCTCCTCCTACTCCTACCCCTCTGGACGCCCGAAATGGGTACTGAAAGAATGGGTATTATGCCCAACAGCGGATCTTGTTCATTTTGAACAGGAGTCGCTGTCCACGCCGCCGCGGCCTGTGTCCATTCGAGACAGGAGGTCGCCCGCCCAACAGCGGCCGCTGTTGGTTCGGGACAACATTTGTTGCTGGGCATGTTGCCCATTCTTTCGGTACCCATTTCGGGTGTCCAAATACCCCTACTCCTACTCCTATTCCTACTCCTACTCCTACACCTACTCCTACACCCCTCCCCCCCCGCTGTCCCACTACTCCTCCTCCTCCTCCTGCAGTCCCTACCCCCTCCTCCAACCTGTCTTCCTCCCTTCTCCTCCCCTGTCTCCTCCCCTCCTCCTCCTCCTCCTTCTCCCCCTCTTCCTCTTCCTTCTCTCCTCCTTTGCCCGCCTTCTTCCCCTCCTTCCCCCTTATCCGCCCTCATCCATGCCATTTGCCCCCTTCCCCCCCTCCTGTCCCGCCTTACCCCTCCTCCTGCCTCCTCTCCCCACCACCTCCTCCTCCTCCTCCCTCCTCCCCTCCTCCGCCTCCTCCTCCTTTCCTCCTCCACCTCCATCCTCCTCCTCATATGCCGCGGGCCCGCAACGTGGCCTCCTCCTCCTCCTCTTTCCCTCCCTCCCTCCTCCTCCCTCCTCCCCTCCTTCCCCCTCCTCCCCCTCGTCCTCTTCCTCCTGGCCCTTTTGCCCGCCTTCCCCCCCTCCTGCGCCCGCCTTCCCCTCCTCCTGCCTCCTCTCCACCCGACCACCTCCTCCTCCTCCCCCTCCTCCTCCTGCTTCCATGATATGGGTTTGATCGGCTACAAGTATGTAAGTAGTGCCAGGTTCGCCCCGTCGTTCGTCCGCCGCGCGGCGCTAGCGGGTAAGTCACCCAGGTTCATGCGGTCGTTCGTCGCGGGCACCATTTGACCCGGGGGCGCGCCGCTCGTCGTTCCTCGAACTCAACCACTCGGGGCATGTGGTTCCCGTCGTTTGACCCCACCCCGGCTAATTTGATTTCAGTATCACCAGGGCCATTTGGCCCCCGCGCCCCCTGGTCTCTTGACGGGCCGCCGCCGCCGAACCCGATGCGTGCGAAGTGCAGTTAGCGTTCGGGGCCGCCGCCGCCGCCGCCGCGAGTTCGCGACAGGGCATCGCGCCGAGATGCGCCGAGTTCGCCCGCCGCCGAATTACGAAAGTGGCGCCAGTTGTGTGCATGGTTGCGTTCGGCCACGGTTCCCTTCTTTGGGTCATTTCCATACGAATATTCCTTTGAAGAAGTTCAATGCGAACCCCTTCTATGGAGAATTCCAGGAGGAATCCTATTTTGGACTGCTTCGTTTCAATCGGAATCATTACGTGAGGGGTTTTAACAGGGTTCCTTCTGTGGAGGGTTTCAAGTGTAAACCACTTTCAGAAAAAGGACTCCAACAGGAGTCCTTATGTGGAGGATTTCGACACGAACCCTTAGGCATCTGTGGAGGGTTTCAATAGCAATCCTTCTGTTGAGGGATTTGTTCATCTAAAGGTCGTAGTTCGCGTGGAAGTGTTATTCTTCTCTCCAGCTATCGAAAAGTTGTTGTTTCGTGTGTTGTTCGTCGTTTGAGTAGAGTAGTTCGCGTCGACATGCGAGTTTGTTTGTCGCTGTTCGACAAGACTGGGTATGTTTCTTCATGTCGCGTTGTTCGCCGATGGAAAAAGGGAGTACAGTATTCAGGACAATCCGTTCGTTTGTCGTTCCTCCCCAGCACGTACTTCGACCTATAAAGACCCCCCTCATCTGCCTCCTCCTTCCCTTCCTCCTTCCCCTCCTCCTCCTCCTCCTCCTCCTCCTCCTCTTCCTCTTCCTCTTCCTCTTCCTCCTCCTCCTTTGCCCGCCTCCCCCCCTTCCCCTCCTCCTCCCTTTGCCCGCCTTCCCCCCCCCCTCCTGTGCCCGCCTTTCCCTCCTCTGGCCTCCTCTCCACCCCCCACCCGCCACACCCGTCCTCCTCCTCCACCTCCTCCTCCTCCCCTCCTCTTCCTCCTCTTCCTCCTTCTCCTCCCTTACTTCTCTGCTGTTTATCCTCCTCCTTCTCCTCCTGCCTCCAACCTCAACCCTCCTCCCCGTCCTCCTCCTCCTCCCTCCTCCTCCTACTCCTCTTCCTCCTCCTCCTCATCCTCCTCCTCCTGCTGTTCCTCCTCCTTCTCCTCCTGCCTCCTCATCCCTCCTCCTCCTCCTCCTCTTCCTCTTCCTCTTCCTCTTCCTCCTCCTACTCCGATCCTTATTCCTTATTGGAATATACGCCTACTCCCCCCTCAGGCCGGCCATTAGGGGCCGCATCCGGGGGGTCCCATCCCGGGGGTCCCATCCAAGCTTAAAAAAACAATATACAAACAACATCTTTCTTTTGTCAATTTGTTCCTCTCGACATGGACGTCCTGTCGTCCACAGGCGAATAAACCATTGCAAAAAATATCCACACAAGAGCACACGCGCCGCGTTCATGTCATAATACCTACCGACACCGTGTGATTGCAAGCCTTTCAACATAAAAAACATCAAAAAACCCAAATGCTTTATCCCACAAAAAATTTGTACAAAGTTCCCGCCCGGGTTCTCTTGCTGAAATCATAGGAAAAACCATTAAGGAAATCTTAAGAAGCCTCTGTCAAATCCAAGCCAGCGATTTTCCAAACGTACCCAACGTCCAACGCCGGTGCACTAGAACTCCGCGATGCCTGTCATAGTCCGCCGGCCCGCGAATCCTGTGCGCCCTGGATACCACAAAGAGCACACTCGCGCGTTCATGTCAGAATCCTACCGAACACCGTGTGTTTGCAAGCATTTCAACATAAAAACCTCAAAAACCCAATGCTTTTTCACAAAAATGCTTTGGGGTGTCCTGTCAGACCGTCGGGCTTCCTCCGGCCACCTCTGGCTTCCTGCGGTGTACCGGGCCATTCTCGACTCGTCTGGCAATGCGAGCGCGGCATTCAACACGCGCTCGCCAGTTCCCGTCGGCAACCGCCATCGCGGCCGCATCAGCTGTACCAAACCGGCTGGCCGGTGTGACTTCGGCCCCCAGTTGTGCCAGCTTTGCTTCTTATGTTGTGGGAGGGCGGGCGGGACTGGGCATGCCATGCTTGACTCGCTCGAGCTGGCTAGCTTGACTCCTACTCCTACTCCTACTCCGATCCTTATTCCTTATTAGAATATACTCCTACTCCCCCCTCAGGCCGGCCGATAGGGGCCGCATCCGGGTGGTCCCATCCTAACCTGTAAAAAACAATACAAAATCAACATTTTTCTTATTTTGTCCTCTCGACATGGACGTCCTGTCGTCCACGGCGATAATCCATTGCAAAAAATACCACAAAGAGCACACGCGCGCGTTCATGTCATTCATAATCCTACCGAACACCGTGTGTTTGCAAGCATTTCAACATAAAAACATGAAAAACCCAATGCTTTTTTTCACAAAAATTGTACAAATTTCCCGCCCGGGCTCTCATGCTGAAAATTAATTAGGGGAAAATACCCATGGAAGATTTACTACCTACAAGATCATTAATAATTCTGTCAAATCCAGCGATTTCACGTCATCGCGCGGTGGCACTCGGATGCTTCTGTCATGCACCCAGGCCGCGAAATCCTGTGCAAAAAAATTACCACGCGAAGAGCACACTGCCCCGAGCGTGCAGAAATCCTACCGAACAGCACTTGGCCTCAAGCATTTCAACCTAAAAACATCAAAAACCCAATGCTTTTTCACAAAAATGCTTTGGGGTGTCCTGTCAGACCGTCGGGCTTCCTCCGGCAACCTCTGGCTTCCTGCGGTGTACCGGGCCATTCTCGACTCGTCTGGCAATGCGTGCGCGGCATTCAACACGCGCTCGCCAGTTCCCGTCGGCAACCGCCATCGCGGCCGCATCAGCTGTACCAAACCGGCTGGCCGGTGTGACTTCGGCCCCCAGTTGTGCCAGCTTTGCTTCTTATGTTGTGGAGGGCGGGTGGGACTGGGCATGCCATGCTTGACTCGCTCGAGCTGGCTAGCTTGACTCCTACTCCTACTCCTACTCCTACTCCTCCTCCTCCTGCTGTTCCTCCCCCTCCTCCACCTGCGTCCTCCTTCTCCTCCTCCTCCTCCTCCTCCTCTTCCTCCTCCTCCTCCTCCTCCTCTTCCTCTTCCTCTTCCTCTTCATCTCCCTCCTTTGCCCGCCTTCCCCTCCTTCCCCTCCTCCTCCCTTTGCCCGCCTTCCCCCCCTCCTCTGCCCGCCTTCCCCACCTCCTCCTCCTCCTCCTCCCTCCTCCTCCTCCTCCTCTCCTCCTCCTCCTCCTCCTCCCTCCTCCTCCTTCCCCTCCTCCGCCTCCTCCCCCCTCCTCCTCCTCCTCCTCCTCCTCCTCCCCTCCTCCTCCTCCTCCTCCTCCTCCCTCCTCCTCCTCCTCTCCACCACCTCCTCCTCCTCCTCCACCTCCTTCTCCTCCTCCCCCTCCTCTCCTCCTCCTCCTCCTCTCCTCCCCCCCCCTCCCCTCCACCTCCTCCTCCCTCCTCCTCCTCCTCCTCCTCCTCCTCCTCTCCTCCCTTCGCCTCCTCCTCCTCCTCCTCCTCCCTCCTCCTCCTCCTTCTCCTGACCTCCTCCTTCCTCCGCCTCCTCCTCCTCCTCCTCCTCATGCCGCGGCAGCGCGAAGCCCCTCAATCCTCCTCCTCTTCCTCCTCCCTCCTGCCTCCCCTCCTCCTCCTCCTCCTCCTCCTACCTCCTCCTCGCCTCCTCACTCTTCCTCTCCTCCTTCCTCCTCCTCCTCCTCCTCCTCCTCCTCCTCCTCCTCCTCCTCCTCCCCCCGCCACCGCGGGAGGGCTGCGCTCCGCTTCGCGGCTCCTGCGGGCGGTGGAGGGGCCCCTCCGCACGGCGGTCGCCGAGCTCGGTCTGCCGCCCGCCTCCCCTGCCGCTGACCACGTGGGTCCTCCGAAGGCGCCGCGGCGCCGTCGCCCGCGCGGCCGCGGAGGTCCGAAGGAGGCGGACGTGCAGCACGAGAAGATGGACGTCGTGAAGGAGAGGGCCCCGGGCGGTGGAGTGGCCGCAGCGGTGGTGGGCGTGGGGGCCGCCGTCGTCGCCGAGCCGATGGAGTCCGACGAGTGGGCCGACGATTTGCCAGTCGTGCGGCGGAGGCGTGGCCGCCTCGAGGACTCCGTGAGCCTGGGCAAGGGCGTGGACAACAAGAAGGCGAAGGGCGGCACGGGCAAGGACAAGGGCAAGAGCGAGTCCGTGGTGGCGGACCTCCGCAGGCGCTGCTTCCGCCTGGCCGAGCGCCTGGGCTTCCCCACCGAGCGGATCCCGTTCATGGGCGAGGACGACCTGCGCCCCATGGACACGGCTGTCGAGAGGCTGTTGGCCGAGTCGGGCGGGACGGGATAGCCGCTCGTGTTCGTGCTCGTGGTCGTGGGGCCCGTTGGCAACTGTGAGCCCGACGGGGAGTGCGTCGCGGTGCACTTCATCACGGTCGGGGGCCTTGCCCGAGGTGGAGGGCGGGCCCCCGCGGCCGCGGGGCGTGCGGCACCGCTCGCCCTCAGATCGTGCCGTGCCGATCCTCCTCCTCCTCCTCCTCCTCCTCCTCCTCATCCTCATCCTCCTCCGGCTGTCCCTCCTCCTCCTGCCTCCTTCTCCTCCTCCTGCCTTCTCCTCCTTCTCTTCCTCCCCCTCCTCCTCCTCCTCCCCCATCCTTCTCCTCCTCCTCCTCCTCCTCCTCCACATCCGCCTCCTCTTCATCCTTTGCCCGCCGTCCCCTCCTTCTCCATTTGCCCGCCCTCCCCTCTCTTTTGCCAGTTGCCCCTTCCTCCTGCCTCCTCTCCCCTCCTCCTCCTCCTCCTCCTCCTCCTCCTGCTCCTCCTCCTCCTCCTCAGCAGCAGCAGCATCCTCCTCCTCCTCCTCCTCCTCCTCTTCCTCCTCCTCCGCCTGCTGTTCCTCCTCCTGCCTTCTCCTGCCTCCTCCTCCTCTTCCCTCCTTTTCCCTCCTCCTTTTCTCATCGTCCTCCTTCTGCCTCCTCCTTCTCCTCCTCCTGCCTCGTGTTGCTCCTCCCCCTCCCCCTCTTCCTTCTCTTCCTCCTCCTCCTCCTTTGCCCGCCTTCCCCTCCTCCTCCCTTTGCCCGCATTTTCCCCCTCCTTTGCCCGCTTTCCCCTCCTCCTGCCTCATCCCCCCCTCCTGCTGTGGTTCGTCCTCATCATGCCTCCCCCTCCTGCCTCCTCTTCCCTCCCCCTCCTACTCCTCCTCCTCGTCCTTCTGCTCTTTCTCCCTCCTCAATCTTCCATCCTCTACCTCCTCCTCCTTGTCCTCCTCCTCTCCTTCTCCTTGCTGTCCCTCCCCCTCCTCCCCTCCTGCCTCCCCTTCTCCTCCTCTTCCCCCATCGTCCCCTCCTCCTCCTCCTGCCTCGTTTCCTCCTCCTCCTCCTCCTCCTGCCTCGTCTTCCTCCTCCTTTCCTCCTCCTCTCCTCCTCCTCCTCCTCCTCCTCCCATGCCCGCCTTCCCCTCCTCCTCCCTATGCCCACCTTCTCCCCCTCCTCTGTCCGCCTTCCCCTCCTCCTGGCTCCTCCTCCCCCTCCTCCTGCTCCTCCCCTTCCTCCGCTCCTCTTCCTTCTCCTATTCCTCCTCCTCCTCCTGCTGTTCCTCCTATCCCTATTCTCCTCCTTCCTCCCTCTTCCTTCTCCTCCTCCTCGCCTCACCTCCTCCCCCTCTCCGCCCTTTGACCGCGTCCCCTCCTCCTTTGCCCCTTCTCCCCTCCTCCTGCCTCCTCTTCCTCCTCCTCCTGATGGTTCGCCTCCTCCGTCCTGCCTCCTCCGTCCCCTCCTCCTCCTCCTCCTCATCATCCTCCTCCTCCTGCCTCCTCCTTCTCGTCCTTTGCCCGCCCTACCCCTCCTTCTCCGGTTGCCCGCCTTCCCCTCCTCTTTGCCCGCCTTCCCCTCCTCATCCCTCCTCCCCCTCCTCCTCCCTCCTCCTCCTCCTCCTCCCCCCTGCTGTTTTCTCCTCCTCGTTCGTCCACGCTGTTCCTCTCCTCCCTCCTCTCCCCTCCTCCTCCTCCTCCTCCTCCTCCCCGTTCATGCCTCCTCCTCTTCCTGAATCCTTCTCCTCTTCCCTCCTCTTCCCTCCTCCTCCTCCTCCTCCTCCTTCTCTTCCATTCCTTCTCCTTATACATAACTCCTCCCTGTCGCACCCCTGGGCCAGTTTTGTGGGCGGGCCATGTTGCGTTTGTGCGTGATGTTGAGTGCTTGGACAAACTGTGGGAATTGCCATGTGCCTATGTGTGTTGTGCTCCGATCGTGGTGGCCCATTGTGCCTAGGTCGAGTGCATTGTGTTGGGCTAGGTTGTGTAGCAGATTGAGCTGGGTAGTGCTCCATTTATTGTGGGGTGTTCTACTTGTTCTGTGTTGGTAATCATTATGGCTGGTGTGGTGGTATGCTGTGTCGCTGCTACAAGTAGACTTGCGTTCTGTGCTCTGCGGTCGAGGTTGCGTGCCTTGAGTAGTTGTGAGGTCCGTCGGCGTTGGCATCCCCAATCTGTGCTGTTGTAGGGGCGTTGTGTGTCGTCTCGTTCAATATTGTCGCCGGTAAGCGCCATGGGTGCTGCTACTTCACCTTGTATAAGGTTGTTCGTACATGTCTCCGATCTGTACTGGTGGGCCAGGTCGTATCCAATAGTCTCGGCCGGGTCGATGCTGATGCTTGTGTAGTGTCGTGTGAGTGGGTTTTGCTCCAGGTGGTGCTGCAAGTCGTTGGCCTGTTTGGTGTGCTGGTTGAGTATCAGTATGTACTTAGGGCGTGTGTTGTTGTCAGGGGGCGGTGGTTTTGCGGTTGGTTGGGTGCTGGTGGTCGCTGTTGGTGGGGTGTCGTTGTCGGGTCGTTGCTTTTGCTGTCTGCTGTAGTTCGTCGGTATGGCAACAGGTATGGTCGCTGCGTCGTGTCGTAGTCCCTTGCAGCGGTTGCCCTTGTTCTCATTTTCCTCGTCGACGCGTGGTGTTGTTGGCTCTGCAGTCGACATGTTGTTGCCGATCTGTATGTAGTGCTGGTGGTATCGTGTGGCTCGGTGCCTGAGGCGGGTGAGGAGTCGCTCTCTGGCGCGGGATTGCTTGTTGCAGCACTAGCAGCTGCTGCCTTGTGCTCTGTGTTGGATGTCGCCGGCCTGTGGGTGCTTTTTCGCACGGTGGATGTTCAAGTCTTTGATGGTCTTTGCCGTGTGGCCGCATTCGTAGCACACGCATGTTGTGTCTTGTGGTGGAGGGTTGTGTTGTTGGGACGCGTTGTGGAAGTCAAGTGGTTGCATCTGTTGGGTCCAGAGAGTTGTGCTGAGTTGGTCGCTGTATGTGATGTGCTTATGTGTTGCTAGTCGACTTGGTTGCGGACGTGCTTGGGTACATCGCGTGCGAATTTCAACCATCTTTGCATGTCCCAGTGTCTCTGTGGGTCGTCGGTTGGAGTAGAGAGCTCAGTCATCCATTGTAGGTCTTCTTTGATGATGTCGGTCCACGTGTTTGGAGTCGTGTGAGTTTAGTTGGTGTGTGTTCCCATTCCGCCCTCCTCCATCTCCTCCTCCTCCACCTCCTCCTCCTTTGCCCGCCGTCCCCTCCTCCTCCCTCTGCCCGCCTTTCCCTCCTCCTTTGCCCGCCTTCCCCTTCTCCTGCCTCCTCCCCCCTCCTCCTCCTCTTCCTCCTCCTCCTTCCTCCTGCTCTGTAGCCATTCGGCTCAAGACGGCTTCTTTCGTCCCGCGCCTCAGGCGAGCTTAGCGCAGAGTAGAAGTTGTCTTGTTACGTATATGATTGTTGTATTTTGGCTGTTGTGGAGGATTGATCCATCATGGACAGAGCATGCGGCCATCGTTCCTCATTGACAGGTCGGGCGCTTCGCACGCTTTCATCTACGACGGGCCCGGATTTTCCAGGTCTTAGCAGAGCGGTGTTCGCCACAAGGCATCAATTCTCGAGTGCTACTCGCAGGAGGCTGCCGCACATCGCGATCACCCAACAGTTCCATATGCTATCACGGAGGCGTGGGAAGAGCAGTTCTGCACTGACTTGGAGTCCCAGCTTGTGGTTTAGTTTTCAAGTTATCAGTGATGTCACGCTGTAGTTGCCCCGAGGCTTGGTATGGCTCGCGCTTTTCGATCATCACGTTTGCGTCGCGACGCTCCGGAATGTGGACCTCAGCCTTCGCAGTTGTCCGTGTACTCGTCGGTGCCAGCCTCCCTGGCGGAATCTCAACAGCTGTACGACGCTCTGGTGGCTGCCTACCAATCTCTGGCGAACGAGCAAAATGATTCCGTTGCAAAGTTGAGGAGCTTCTTGGAATGCGAAGACGCTCATTCCTCCGACTTGTCGTCGTCCGCGAAGGCTTCTGCCTCGTCTATGGGTCCGGGTCTCCCCGCGTATGCGGATCGGAAGGATGCTGTTGCGGAGTTACAATGTATGTATGTTGAGCTTCCTGCGAATATTGATGCCAAGGTCATGGATTATGTTTCTCTTGCTATGCCATGTGTCGGACACAAGGATCTCCAGCACGGTTCAGGAGCTTGTCTAGACTGTTGCGCCGACCATTTCCGAATCGGCGGTTCCGAGTCTTCTGGAGCTCATGACGCCTGTTTGGGAGGAGCGCATGTCAAAGATGCTGGATCTTATGAAAGAGCGTGTTCTACCGCTGCGGGCGGAAAATCGGAGGGGGGGGGGGTCACTGGGGGTTCCAACCCGCCCCCCCACCCCATCGAAAACCTCCGGGGGGGGTCAGTACTGGTTCGACCCCCCCCCCCAGTCCATCATGAAAATGGGGGGGGGGGGGTCACTACCGGTTCGACCCCCCCCCCCTCCGAAAACCGGGAGGGGGGGTCAGTACCGGTTCGATCCCCCCCCCCTCGCCGGCGGCAAACGATTCCCGCTCTTCGGGGCAGTTGGACGGGCGTCCAACTTTTTGGGCCTCCTTGTTGGAGACCCTCGTCGCCACCGCTGGAGTCGCCTCGACGTTTTGGTTGGACAGCACCCGGAGAGAGGTCTGGGGAGTAGCGTCTTCGGAGGAGCAGGAGGAGGAAGAGGAGGAGGAGGAGGAGAAGGAGGAGGAGGAGGAGGAGGAGGAGGAGGAGGAGGAGGAGGGGGGAGGAGCACCCTCAGCCCCCTCCCAACAGCCTCTGCGCGGACCCCGCCGGGGCAATCTTTGCTCCTCCCCCCGCGGCCCCGAGCTCTCTCATTTCCCCCTTGTGATTTTTTTTTGTTTTGTTTTTTTTTTCCCCCCTTGTGATTTTACCTGGGGTCGTCTGCTACCCTTTGGCTTGCCCGCCGAGCCGAGGGGCCCGTGCGCAGGGCGCTGGGGGAGCCGGTCCCTGGGGCCCCGGTGCCGCCTGGCCTGCGGCTCGCCCTGGGCCGCGCCCCTGCCTCCCCGAGGGCGCATGCGGGCGCGGTGTCGCACCGCTGCTGGAGGCGTGGATGCGGAGGCCTCGGAGGCAGAGCGCCTGTTACATGTGCTCGGCGGCGAGCGAGGGGGGGAAGCGAGGAGGTCGAGGCCTTCTCAGAAGGCGGCGGGACTTTCAGAAGCCCTCGCGCCCTCTGAGAGGCTGTTTCTATCGTCGGGGAAAGCTTGGAACACTTCTCGGAAGGCGGGGGGACCTTCCGAACCTTCTGAGAAGGCCTTCTCCTTCTCGCTTCCCCCCCTCGCTCGCTGCCGATGTATGGGATGTTGGCAGTTCTCCCTCCAGTGGTAGAACAGATAACGGCGTGTCCATTTTGGCTCAAGGCAAGGCGTGCTCAAAGTCAACGAGGCTGTGTCCGAGAGGTGCTGATCATGGCGGGTGCACTTCGCGACGGTCCAGGGGCGGCGTCATGCTATGACATGCGGTGGCCCTGCAGCTTGGGACCGAGGGGGTTCGCTCGCACCAGAAAGCCACAGCTGTGCCACAGCACCGTTCATATGATATCCATTGTCTGCTTCGTTCCATGGGCACTCTGGCCCACGGGTTCTGGGACAAATCCCAGTACCACACGACGGAGGCCTACCAGTTGAGCAGGTGGCAGATGCTACTTGTTATGGGTTCCATGCTGATCTTGAGCATTGCCCTTGGCGTTGGGAAACTGCTAGCAACGCGCGACATCATCAGCACCTTGGTAGCCAGCTGCCTGCGGCAAGTCCCGCCGCCGTGCCAGCCCAGCGCTCTGTGTGGCGACTATTCGAGGGGACACGAGAGGCCGTCACGTGTGACACCTCGTGTCTCCAGGCTTGGGAGAGCCGTGATGGTGATGATGATGATGATGATGATGATGATGATGATGATGATGATGATGATGATGATGATGATGATGATGATGATGATGATGATTATGATTATGATGATGATGATGATGATGATGATGATGATGATGATGATACTGTCGATGATGATGCTGCTGATGATGATGCTGATGGTGAGGATACTGATGATGATGTTCATGATGCTGCTGCTGCTGATGATGCTGGTGCTGGTGCTGTTGCTAATGTTCATGCTGATGCTGCTGCTGTTGCTGCTGCCGCTGATGATGGTGATGATAATGATGATGCTGATGATGATGTTGATGCTGATGATGATGCTGATGACGATGCTGCTGCCGATGCCGATGACGATGACGATGATGATGATGATGATGATGATGATGATGATGATGATGATGATGCTGATGACGATGATGATGCTGATGATCATGGTTGTGGTGATGATGATGATAATGATGCTGATGATGCTGATGCTGATGGTGATGGCGATGCTTATGATGATGCTGATGCTGATGCTGCTGATGACGATGCCGATGACGATGATGATAATGATGATGATGATGATGATGATGCTGCTCATGATGCTGCTGCTGCTGATGCTGATGATGCTGATGATGATGCTGATGATGGTTCTGCTGATGCTGATGATGATGCTGATGCTGCTGATGGTGCTGATGATGACAATGATGCTGATGCTGATGATGATGCTGCTGATGAAGATCCTGCTGATTATGATGATGCTGCTGATGATGATGCTGCTGCTGATGCAGCTGATTATGAGGATGACGAAACTGATGGTGTAGATGATGATGCTGATACTGGTGCTGATGATGCTGCTGATGCTGATGCTGCTGATGATGCTGATGGTGATGACGACGATGATGATGCTGCTCATGGAGATGCTGATACTGATGATGACGGCGAGGCTGCTGCTGATGATGTTGATGATGATGCTTATGATGATGATGATGATGATGATGATGTTAATGTTGATGATGATGCTGCTGATGATGATGACCATGATGATTTTGGTGCTGATGATGATGACGATGGTGATGCTGATGCCACTGATGATGGTGAGAATGATGATGGGTGATGATGCTGATGATGATGATGCTGAAGCAGAGGATGATGATGCTGATGATACTGATGACGATGATGATGGTGATGATGATGATGCTGATGATGACTCTGATCATGACGCTGATGATAATGATGATGAGGATGATGATGCTGATGATGGTGCTGCTGCTGATGATCATGATGATGATGCTGGTGATGATGATGCTCATGATGATGAGGAGGAGGATGAGCATGATGCTGATGATGGTGCTGATGCTGATGCTGATGCTGATGCTGATGATGATGATGATGATAATGATGATGACGATGACGATGACGATGACGACGATGATGATGATGATGATGATGATGATGATGATGATGATGATGATGATGATGATAATGGTGATGATTTGACAGATGAGGAGGAATATGAGGAGGAGGAGGAGGAGGAGGAGGAGTGGGAGGCGGATAAGGAGGAGGAGGAGAGGAGGAGGGAGGAGGAGGAGGAGGAGGAGGTGGAGGAATCTCAGGAGGAGGAGGGGGAAAGGGAGGAGGAGGAGGAGGAGGAGGAGGAGGAGGAGGAGGAGGAGGACGAGGAGGAGGTTGTAAAGCACAGCGTGCTGGGGAGGAGGGCCGGGAAGCAGAGGAGCCAGAGGCCCCGAAGCACGCGGACACGACCGAAGGTCGACTCCCCTGGCCCTTCGCCCCCTCCAGACGGAGGGTGGGGAGAGGCCGCCACCATGGCAGGGTGGGTTCGGGGCGTCGGCGTCGCTCCTCCCTGGTACGCTGTGCTGCGGCCGCGCTCGAGGAAGCTCCAGCCATCGGTATGTATGGATGAGCAAATCCTACTCAGACTTAGGCGTTCTCCCACTTCGAGGGTCGAGCGGCTTTGCCTCTTCCCTTCTCTTCAGGGGGCGGGCGGAGGCCCAATCGACTGTCAGCTCCTTCCTACTTCATGTTTCTACCCACTCCCGACCGACGGGTAACCACAGAGTCTGAGACCCTTTCTAATGGGGCGTGCTCCGTTGACTGTGTGACACTCGTGGGCGTGAACCAGTCGAGCTTCGTCTTGCAGAGCCCACTGGAGCGTCACCCCTGGTCCATGGCAGCCCTCTTTTCAGATTATATGCGGGAGCGTGAACCTTAGTGCCCAGGACCCCCTCCAGACTCATCGCCAACGACGAAGTGGAGATCTGACCCGACAGGATTCTCGGGGAAGGCGGCTTTGGTACCGTCGTTCCTGGGGTATACCACGACACCTTAGTGGCTGTGAAGGTGCCCAAGCAGGACGTAGTCAATAAAGGCTTACCCGCGATCTGCAGCGAGCTCAGGATTCTTCGCCGCATTCGTCACCTCAACGTCGCGTTTTTCTGCGGTGCGTCCATGGACGCTGCCATGAATAAGCTATGCCTGGTCCTCGAGTTTGTCGACGGTGTGCCCTGGCGCATTCATCCGCTCCATCCGGCGGCGAGCCGGGGGACAAAATGAGAAGGAGAAGGCCGTCTCAGAAGGCGGTGGGATTTCTCAGAAGCCTCCCGGCCCTCCGAGGAGTTCCCCCGCGTCTTCGGGGCAGGCCTCGCCAACGTTTCCGGAGGCCGGGGCGACTTCCGAGCCCTCTGCGACGGCCTGCCCTTCTCGCTCCCCCCCCCCCCCGGGCTCGCTGCCGACCCCTGTGCCGCAGCTCCGACCGCCCAGCGGAGCCGCGCGGCGGCGCTCCAGAGGCCGGGGCCCCAGCCAGCAGCGCCGCCGCGCGGGCTCTGCTCGCCTCCGACGTCCCGAGCGTGCCGCGCGACCTGCACTCGAGGCAGCCCGTCGTCGCCCCCAGCGACCTGAAGGACTCGAGCATCTTCGTGGAGAGGCGCCTCGGCAGGAGAGGGCAGCGCTCGTTCCGCGCCAAGCTCCTCGACTTCGGCCTCTCGCGGGCCCTCCCCCGGAGCGCCCGGCCGCTGGGCGGCGCGCCGCGGTGGATGGCGCCGGAGCTGCTTCAGCGCGGGCCAGTCAGGCCCGACGCCTCAGCTGACCGCTACTCGTTCGGCTTGGTGGCGATGTCATCGCGTCGGGGTGCATGCCGTTCGGGCACGTCGGCGCGGAGCAGGTCTTGAGGAGTCTGCGGGGCGGCAGGCCTCCCGGTCCGTCGTGGCCCGCGTCCGCCGACGAGCTCACCCAGGTCTGCCGGCCAGTGGTCCAGGAGTTCCTATCTGCACGAGCGAAATGGGTGCGGAAAGAATGGGTACAATGCCCAACAGCAGCTCCTGTTCATTTTGAACAGGACTCGCTGTCCGCGCCGCCGTGGCCTGTGTCCACTTGAGACAGAAGGCCGCCTGCCCAACAGCGCCCGCTGTTGGTTTGGGACAAGATTTGTTGTTGGGCTTTGTGCCCATTTTTGTTCGTACCCCTTTCGGGCGTCCAAACTAGTCACTAGCTCAGAACATGCGCCCAATCCCGAACACGCGGAGGGAGATCTCGGGGTAGGGCTTTACCAGGGGGTGCCCCGAAATCCTTGGATGATCTTCGAGTCCTCGGTGAATCCGCGATGTTGAGATTGGGAGTGCTGTTTGGAGTTTGTTTTTTCTGGGTCCAGGAGTGCATCCAGCCAACGCCCGCCCTGCGCCCCGATGGAGGAGACTTGGATTCAGTCGGGCATGTCCCTCTACAGGAGGAATATGCAAACATAGTCCAAAAATAGACTGGGGACGATTTTTCGAGTATTTTCATGTTTTTGTTGCAAACTTTTATGTTTCGTCCAAATCCCCCTGTAGGAGGATATTCCCGACCTAAGACTGGGAGCCGTTTGGGGGCCTGGCGCGGCCCAGAGCGCTGGCTCCGGCCAGCAGGAAAAGGGCTGGCAGGCTCGGGCTTCTGAGTTTTCGGGGGGATCCTGTGGTGCTGGGTTCTCGTTTTGAAGCGACAGCGCCCTGCGTCTCCTCCTCCTCCTCCTCCTTCCTCCTCCTCCTCCTGCTCCTCCTCCTCCTGCGCCGCCGCCGCCTTCTCCTCATCCTTCTCCTTATTCCTCCTCCACCTCCTACGCCGCCTCCTCCTCCTCCTCCTCCTCCTCCTCCTCCTCCTCCTCCTCCTCCTCCGCCTCCGCCTCTTTTTTTTTTCCTCCTCCCTCCTCCTCCTCCTCCTCCTCCTCCTCCTTCTCATCCTCCTACGCCGCCTCCTCCTCCTCCCTCCTCCTCCCCGCCTCCTCCTCCTCCTCCTCCTCCTCCTCCTCCTCCTCCTCCTCCTCCTCCTTCCGTTTGATCTCAATTCAGTTTGCGCCGCCGTTTCGGCACGCCCCTCACACGTTTCGTGGCCCTCTAGGGAGCTCCACCGAAGGCCCCAGTGGCTGCGCTCGCATGCGGACCCCCCACGCCGTCCAGCGTTTCGTGGCGCCGTGGGGAGCTCCACCGAAGACCCCAATGGCTGCTCTCGCGCATGCGGGACCCCCACGCTGGACAGCGCTTCGTGGCCCCATAATTAGGGAGCTCCAACTGAAGTCCCCAGTGGTTGCACTCGCATGCGGGAGCCCCACGCTGGACAGCGATTCGTGGCCCCATAGGGAGCTCCACCGAAGGCCCCAGTGGCTGCACTCGCATGCGCCTCCCCCGCCCAGTACAGTGCTTCGTGGCCCCGAAGGGAGCTCCACCGAAGGCCCCAGGGGCTACACTCGCATGCGCCTCCCCCCACCCAGTAAAGCGATTCGTGGCCCCATAGGGAGCTCCACCGAAGGCCCCCGTGGCTGCACTCGCATGCGTCTCCCCCCACCCAGTACATCGTTTCGTGGCCGGATGGGTAGCTTTACCGAAGGCCCCAGTGGCAGTGTTTGCATGCGTCTCCCCCGCCCAGTACAGCGTTTCGTGGCCCCCATAGGGAGCTCTACCGAAGGCCCCAGTGACAGCGCTCGCATGCGGTTCCCCCACCGAGTACAGCGCTTCGTGGCCCCATAGGGAGCCCGTTTCGCGGCCCCACAGTGGGTTCCGCCAAAAGCCCCAGTGGCATCGCCCACATGGCGGCCCCGCCCCACATCGGCACACCCTGCGCATGCTTCATAGTCCCGTGAGGAGGTTATCGTTTTTATGTTTTTGTGTGTGTGTGTGTGTGTGTGTGTATGTGTTGCTGCTTTTGGGGGGCCGTTTTCAGGCCCCGGGATCGCAAGAAGCGGATCCAGGGTGAGAAACTGCACCAGATGGACCCTGGGCGGGGTGTTTGGGGACTGATCTTGAGCGGCTTTGGCTTCACTCCCCCCCCCCTGACCGATTCTCTGGGGTCCCAACCAGTTCAGACCTCCTGGCTCCGAGGCGGGAATTCATACATAACCACCGCCTGGAGGGTTAGTTTTCGGAGCCTCGGCAGGCGGTGGATATGGACACATTCGGGCCCCCGGGGGCCGAAATACGTCCATGTCCACCGCCCGCTGGGGCACCAGGACGTCGGTTCCCCGGCGGTGGATATGGATAAGTCCCCCCTTCGCACTGGCCGCCTCCAAGAGGAGACCCGCTGCCCTGGGCAGCCGCGCGGGGGGAGCGCGGCGCCGCCAAGGAGCGGAGCTGCAGGCGTTCCGCGAGCCTGGTCCCGGCGAGGCGCGCTGGCCTCGGCGGCGGGCCGCGCGTGCCCGGCGCGGCCTCCGGGCGCGTGCGCCCCGTGCCCGAGCACGGCGCCCCGCAGCCGGGAGAGGCCGGGGGCGAATAAGAGGGGGAGGATGACCAGGGGGGGGGGGATGTCATGGCGAGGGCCATGAGATCTCATGGCGCCTCTTCTTATTTCATTGCGTCCCCTGCCCCCCCGCTGGGCCGCGCACGTGCCGCCCGTCATGATTTGCACCCCCCCTCTTGGACACCCCCCTCTTGGACACCCCCCTCTTGGCCGCTCCCGAAGAGGCCACGGGCGTTGAAGCAGCGTCGCCGCCCAGCGATCAATGGCAGCTGACCCACGCAGACTGCAGGCGCCGTTTCGCACGCAGTTCCTCACGCTGGCGTATCTGCTCCTGCAGTGGAGCGTGCCGCTGCCAGGGAGGTCCTGCTGCTGGCCGCACGGTGCTCTGTATGCCTTAGACAGGGCGCGGGACGAGCTCAGCCGCCAGCCGTGCAACAAGCAGCACGATGGTTTTTTGAGCGCCCAGTGTGAGAGTTGTGGGTTGATGATGCAGGGCGAGATGTGCTGCGATTTTTGCAACTCTGGTGACAATGTGGCATCCTCGAGCGGCATAGTAGACGGGCGACCAGTCAGCTAATCCAAGAGCAGTTGAATAGAATGCAAATCGCCTCCCGCTTGGCCTGCAGCAGAGTGCTCTTCTAGCAACTATGATGGCACAAGTTGTTGCCCCCCCCCCCCCTCCCTCTCCCCCCGCTCGTCGGCCTCCTTCCTCCCTCGCCTCCACCACTTAGGCCAGCGAGCTGTTTCAAGATCCCAACGGCCCCGTGATTTTTTTGTAAGTCTGGGACGCGCTTCAGTATATCAGAGTGAGGGGGCTGAACGGTCATTCACTGTCCCTGGGTGCGTGGCTGATGTGGAATTCCGCGGTGCGGATTCTTGTTGCTGTTGTTGTTGTTGTTGTTGTTGTTGTTGTTGTTGTTGTTGTTGTTGTTGTTGTTGTTGTTGTTGTTGAACATTATTTATTCTAAAGAATAATTATTGTTGGGCCCCCTGGTGCGCGCCCCCCCTGCGCCGCCTAGGCCGCAGCTACATTTTCATCATTTTCGTGAGGAAGCCTCAGAAAAGAGGGTGTGTACAGGATCCGGTTGTTTTGTTGTAATCCGCTTTCCCTTGCAAAAAACAATAGAAAATGACATTTCTTGTTCTAATATAATCAAATTTCAAGAATCCCTTGCAAAAAATAAGGTAAAGTGGACATTCGCGCGCGCAAGACGAAATCCTTCCAAAACCTTAGTGTTCGCAGCGATTTTAACATAAAAACATCAAAACACCAATGGTTTTTCAACAAAAAATTGTCAAAATCTCATCCCGCGCGCTCTTGCGGATTCGTAGGAAACCCAACACTTTTTAAACATTTCTGTCAAACGGGCTTTTGCGAGCAACTTTTTCGAACTTCTGCGACAACGGTTGCGCACCTGCCAGGGCCATCATCCCTGTCAAATAATACCATGCGGGACACATTCGTTTTTTCTTCGCGCGCGCACGCCGAAATCTCCAAAAACCATTGGGCTTCTTAAGAATTTTAGCACCGCGCATCATAAAATCACACGAATCGCACCGTAGGTCCTCGAAAAACACCTGCACGACTTTTCAAAATTTCTACCCGCGCGCGCTGTCCGAATCCTAAAAAAACCAATGGTTTTCCAACATTTATGTTACATGAGCTCGCGCGAGCTACTTTCGCACGCTCTTGCAACGGGGTTCGCGCGCCTGCCAGGGGCCACAATCCCTTGCGGTTGCGCCATAGGTTGCGCCCTCGGCCGCCGAGAATAAAACGTCCCCCTATTGGTTGCGCCATAGGTTGCGCCCTCGGCCGCCGAGAATAAAACGTCCCCCTACTGGTTGCGCCATAGGTTGCCCCAGGAGGCCTTCAAGAGGCCCCAAGAGCCCGCCGTGAGGACCATCATATGCAACAGATGTTCTGTGGAAGGCTTCACAACTTCTGTGGGTTAACAAGGCTTAACAACTTCCGTGGGTGTACGAACGTAGGCTTAACAACTTCTGTGGGTGTGTACTCCACGCCAGTGTAGTAGCCACGGTCGTCCGCAGGCCACGAAGTGAAGTGTCCGAACGTCATAGGGCGGGAAGCTGGGTGTGGGTGGTGGCGAAGAGTCGTGTGGATATTTGGTAGAGCTTGCACTGCCCCCCCACAAAGTGGGGGTATTGGCTGGCGTCGCATGAAAACCCTGGCACTGGTGAGAACACTGAGCGTTCGGGTAAAGTGATTGTTGTTGTTGTTGTTGTTGTTGTTGTTGTTGTTGTTGTTGTTGTTGTTGTTGTTGTTGTTGTTGTTGTTGTTGTTGTTGTTGTTGTTGTTGTTGTTGTTGTTGTGTTGTCGTCGTCCCACCCGCAACCCGCCCCGCGACCCACCCGCGACCCACCCCGACGCGACCCACCCGCGACCCACCCGCGACCCACCCCGCGACCCACCCCGCGACCCACCCCGCGACCCACCCCGACCCACCCCGCGACCCACCCCGCGACCCAACCCGCGACCCACCCCGCGACCCCCCCGCGGCCCACCCCGCGACCCACCCGCGACCCACCCGCGACCCACCCGCGACCCACCCGCGACCTACCCCGCGACCCACCCGCGACCCACCTTCGACCCAAACCACGTTCAAGGTACAAACCACAATTTTCGGCGCCTGCGGCGGGCTTTTTTGCATTCCTTCCAAGTGGAGAGCCCGCGACACATCCCGTGACCAACTCGCGACCAACCCGCGACCCAAACCACGTTCAGGGTACAAACCACATTTTTCGGCGCCTGCGGCGGGCATATTTTGCATTCGTTTCAGGTGGAGAGCCCGCGGCCCACCCGCGACCACGTTCAGGGTACAAACCACATTTTCGGCGCCTGCGGCGGGCATCCTTTGCATTCGTTCCCTGTGGAGAACCCGCGGCCCACCCGCGACCCAAACCTCGTTCCGTGTACGAACCAATTTTTTTGGCGCTTGCGGCGGGCTGCTTTTGCATTCCTTCCAGGTGGAGGTGGAGAGCCCGCGACCCACCCGCGACCTAAACCACGTTCACTGAACAAACCAATGCCGCACAAGCGCGGCGGCGGATTCTTGCATGCCGTCTGAGCCCGCAAGGACCTCTTCACGCCCCGCACATCCACGCCAGCCCGTCCAGCAACTTTGCCCTGGCGAGTTGCCTTGATCAGAGAAGGCGGGGAGCATAAAGTGGAAAAAAGGATTGCGTTGCAGTTATCTTTGGAAAGGAGGGGGAGGCAGGATGAGTAAACAGGGGACGAGGAGAACGTGGAAGAAGAGAGGATGTAAGGAGAACGTGGAGAAAGAAAAGGAGGAGGAGCAGGAGGACGAGGGGGAGGAGGGGGAGGAGGGGGAGGAGGAGGACGAGGAGGGGGAGGATGGGGAGGATGATGATGATGATGGACGACAATGGGAGGACGATGATGGAGGCCGATGAGGGGGAGGACGACAATGGGAGGACCATGATGAAAAGACGAGGGGGGAGAGGGAGGACGAGGAAGAAGAGGAGGAGGAGGAGGACGAGGTGGAGGAGGAGGATGACGATGACGATGAGGACGAGGAAGAGGAGGAGAAGGAGGAGGAAGAGGAGGAGGGAGGAGGAGGTGGAGGAGAGCGCCATCGACAAGGAAGGTGGGGGCCACGAGGTCCGCCGGCTCGACGACGCCCGCGTCGCCCGCGCCCGCCCCCTCACTCTTATCCGCAATTGCGGGGTGCTACGTAAGTCCCCATGCGCCCAAGAAGAGGCAGAGGTGGTGGCAAACG
>CAUYUJ010000373.1:0-5000 GCA_963575745.1 Prorocentrum cordatum | reverse complement strand
GCCGTTGCTATGGTGTCTGGAGCCTTCGTGGATCGCCTGGAAGCCGTCGTGGAGCCTTTTTGGGGGCCTCTTGGGCTGCGGAGGGTCGATGTTGGAGGCTTCTTGGGCCGTCGTGGGCCGCGTGGAAGCCCCAAAGGCGAATGTGCTGAAAATGTACGCTTTCCCCAGGGAATTTGACGATTTCTGCTTCTGGAAGGGCCTTCGCGGGGCGCGCCGTAGTACTTTTTCAAGAGTCTTGGGGACTGATGGGGCTGTCTGGAGGCAATCTTCGGCGTGTTGGAGCGATCTCTCGTCGACTTGTAGCTCTCTTGGACCGTTCTGGGATCCTTTTGAACCTTTTTGGCCCGTTTTGGAGCCTCCTGAGGCTCCAATTGTGCGGCTGGCACCTTTGCCCCCCCCCCCCCCCTTCCAAACTGGCTGGACCGGGCCCCCGGGAGAGGGGTTTGGGGAGGGGGGAGCATCTCACACGCCGTGGCCCCAACGGGTCGGCGGATTTCACTGTTTGAGATTTCGCGTGGACGTTTGAAGATTGCACAAGAAATCCCGAGACGCTCAGACGAATCAGTCATATATTCCGCTACATAATTACTTCGACCGTATGTTTTAGCGAACGATTTAGGTAGTGAATGACGGGAAGCGTCTTCGAGGAACGAGAAGCGAGCTGGACGTTTTGGCTGAATCCTCCTCATATCAGTAAGAGATCTCTTAACTATAGGGGGTGGCGGAGCGCACGGTGTACCAGGCTTAGCGGATTCCTCGGGATGGCGATTTTACGTGAGACATCCTCACAAAAATGAGATCGTCGCGACATCGCGTTTAACAAAAACAAGCGTTTCGCTCGAGACATCCTCGGAAAGTTGATGACAGCGAAATGTCGTCGTCTGTGAAAATTTGCGTTTCGCTCGGGACATCCTCGAACCAATGAGATGACGACTGAAGTCTTTAACTAACTCTTATGTTAAGAATTGCGATTTCGCTAGGGACATCCTCAGAAAAGAAAGAGCGTGTTCTACCGCTGCTGGCGGAAAACCGGGGGGGGTCACTACCGGTTCGAACCCCTCCCCCCCCCCCCCCCTCCGGAAAACCGGGGGGGTCACTACCGGTTCGAACCCCTCCCCCCCCCCCCAGCTCATCATGAAAAGGGGGGGGTCACTACCGGTTCGAACCCCCCCCCCCCTCGAAAACCGAGTGGGGGTGCGGACAGTGGTGGGGACGGTGTTGGTGGGGACAGTGGTGAGGGGACAGCGGGACAGTGGTGGGGACAGCGGGGGGACAGTGGGACAGCGGTGGGGACGGTAGTGGTGGGGACAGTGGTGGGGACAATGGTGGGAACAGGGGGGACAGTGGACAGTGGTGGGAACGGTGGTGGTGGGGACAGTGGTGTGGGGACAGTGGGAATGAGGTGGAAACACTGGGACAGTGGAGGGTACAATGGTGGTGGGGACACTGGTAAAGGCGTCGGCGAGGACGGCGGTGGGACAATGGGACAGAGGTACAGTGGGGACAGTGGTGGGGACAGTGGGGACAGTGGTGGGAACAGTGGGACAGCTCAGTGGGACAGCGGAGGAGTCAGTGGGACAGTGGGGACAGTGGGGATAGGCAGTGGTTGGGTCCGTGGAGACAGTGGGGAGAGTGGAACCGTGGTGGGAACAGTGGTGGGAACAGTGGGGACAGTGCGACAGTGGTGGGGGCACCTGGTGGGGACAATAGGGACGGTGGTGGAACCAGTGGGGACAGTGGTGGTGAGGACAGTGGTGCTGGGAACAACAGTGGGGGATGTGATGCGAGCGGTGGTAGGGACCGGGAGTCGTTTGCTGGCGGTGAGCGTGGGGGGGGGGCAGGGGATCGAACTGGTAGTGACCCCCCCCCGGTTTTCTGGAGGGAGGGGGGGGGGGATCGAACCGGTAGTGACCCCCACCCGTTTTTCCGGATCCGTTGGGGGGGGGTGGGGGGGGGAGGGTTCGACCGGTGTGACTCCCAACGCCCCCCCGGTTTTCGATGGGGGTGAGGGGGGGGGGGGGGGGTAGGGGAATAGGGGGAGGGGGTTTTGCCGGGACAGGGAGGGGGGGGGGGGAGGGGAGGGTTCCAGCAGGGGGGGTGGATTTTCGGGGAGGGGGGGGGGGAGACCCCCGGGTTCCGGAGGAAAAGGTTGGCAATTTTCCACAGTAAAGCGGCGGTGGATCACGCTCTCTCTCAGAAAACGAGCGGCAGCAAGGCGGACCAGAACGAAGAGCACGGCAGACAATTTGCATTTCGCTAGGGACATCCTCAACCAAATGAGATGTCCTCAACGTCGTCTTGGTATCGTTCTCGAAGTGCCTCAAGATGAGGAAATGAGAGGCCAAAAAGCACGTCAAGATGGCTGTCAGAACGATTGGGGGACTTCCGAAAATAGCGATTTCGCTAGGGACATCCTCAAAAATGAAAACATACACCAGCATCGACTTGAAAACTGTTGTTCTCACATAGTTTTGACGGCCCAAGACAGCCTTCAAAAAATGTCGATTTCGCTAGGGACATCCTCAAAACATTGATGCGTGCGAAATCGCATCATAATGATTTTAGGAGGGCATCAGGAAGCAACAGAAGGCCACAACATGGCCCCAAGAGCGCCCGTAAGGTTGCTGAAAATAATGATTTCGCTAGGGACATCTTCAAAAAATAACAAATCGAACAACATCGTTTTGAAAACTGCTGTTTTAACATCGTCTGGGGATCGCTCCTGAGAAGGCTTCTAGATGGTTTAAGCCAGTCATCTAAAAATGACGATTTCGCTAGGGACATCCTGAAACAATGAATGTGTGTAACATCGGACTGTAACGGTTTTGTAAGGCATCAAGAAGGCCCCCAAAGGCCCCAAACAAGCCCAAATTTGACCCCCAGGAGCGCCCTCGAGACGATCCAAAATGGCGATTTCGCCTGAGACATCCTTACAAACATGAAATGTTCACAACATCGATTTCATCAAACATGAGCGTTTCGCCTGAGACATCCCTTAAACATGGGAACCCGCGAATTCGACAGATGTTCAAAAACTAGCGTCTCGCCTGAGACATCCTAACAAAAATGATATCTCGGAGTGGCGGTTTCAATACCTCTCATGTTTAAAATCGCGTTCTCGCTGCATACATCCTCAAAACAATTGGGCGGAGCATGACCGGCGAAAAAAGTGCTCCTTTGCTCTTGACGTCTATTCTGCCGTGCTCTTTCGTTCTTGGGGTCTATTCTGAAATGCTCCTTGTTTTTTGTGCCGTGCTCCTTCGCTCTTCTAGCCTATTCTGCCATGCTCCTGGCCAGTTTCTGTCACAATCCTTTGTTATTGGAGCTTATGATGCCGTGCTCCTGGTCGTTTTCTGCAGTGCTCCTTAGCTCTTGGGGCACATTCTGCCGTGCTCCTTCGCTTTCGGGGTTTATTCTGCCGTGCTCCTTGTGTTTTTCTTGCATACTCCTTCTTCCTTGGGGCGTATTATGCTGTATTATTGCATCTATCTTGCCGTGCTCCTTAGCTCTCGCGGTCTATTCTGCCGTGCTCCTGGTCACTGGTGGTGTTTTGCAATGCTCCTTCTTTCCTGGCGCCTATTCTGCCGTGCTCCTCAGCTCTTGGGGTCTATTCTGTCGTGCTCTTTGTTTTTTTTCTGCCGTGCTCCTTCGCTCATGGGGCATATTCTGCCGTGCTCCTGGTCTTTTTCTGCCGTGCTCCTTAGCTCTGGGGTCTATTCTGCCGTGGTCTTGGTCTTTTTCTGCCGTGCCCCTGAGCTTTGGGGGTCTATTCTGCCGTGCTCCTGGTCATTTTCTGCCGTGCTTCTTCGCACTTGGGGCATCTTCTGCCGTGCTCCTTGTCTCTTCGGGCCTATTCTGCCGTGCTCCTCGTCTTTTTCTGGTTTGCCCCTTCGCTCTTCGGGCCTATTCTGCCGTGCTCCTGATCTTTTCTGTCGTACTCCTTGGCTCCTCGGGCCTTTTCTGCTGCGTTTCGGTCTTTTCTGCCGTCGTCCTTAGCTCTTGGGGCATCTTCTGCCGTCCTCCTGGTCTTTTTCTGGCGTCTTTGTCTCTCTTGGGGCCTATTATGCCGTGCTTCTTAACTCTTGGGGTCTATTCTGCCGTGCTCCTGGTCTTTTTTTCTGCCGTACTCGGCGGCACTTGGAGTCTATTATGCCATGCTCCAGGTTTGTTTGCGACATGCTCCTTCGCTCATGGGGCCGATTCTGCTGTGCTCCTGGTCTTTGTCTGCCGTGCTCCTGCTTTTTTTTCTGCCGTGGTCCTTCGCTCTTGGGGCATATTCTGCCGTGTTCCTTGTCTCTTGGGTTCTATTCTGCCGTGCTCCTCGTCTTTTTCTGGTTTGCTCCTTCGCTCTTGGGGTCTAGTTTCCCGCACTCCTTCAGCTCTCGGGGTCTACTCTGGCGTGCTTCTGTTTTTTTCTGCCGTGCTCCTTCGCTCTTGGGGCCAATTTTGCCGTGCTCCTGGTCATTCTCTGCCGTGCTCCTTAGCTTTTGGGGTCTATCCTGCCGTGCTCCTGGTCTTTCTCTGCCGTACTCCTTCGCACTTGAGGCATATCCAGCCTTGCTCCTTAGCTCCTGGGGTCTATTCTGCCGTGCTCCTGGTCTTTGTCTGCCGTGCTCCTTCTCTCTTGGGGCCTAATCTGCCGTGCTCCTGGTCTTTTTCTGCCTGCCCCTTAGCTCTTGAGGTCTATTCTGCCGTGCTCCTGGGCATTTTCTGCCGTGCTCCCTAGCTTTTTGGGTGTATGCTGCCGTACTCATTTGCTCTTGGGGTCTATTCTGCCGTGTTCTTTGTTTCTCTCTGCCGTGCTCCTTCGCTCTTGGGGCCTATTCTGCCGTGCTCCTCATCGTTTTCTGCCGCGTGCGCCCAGAAGCTCTGCCAAAACGACCACCGCGACGATCCGCACGGCAGATACAGGAACACGGCAGAACACACAGAGCACACAGAGGCACGGCAGAACACAGAAGCACGGCAGAACAGGAGCACGGCAGAACACACAGGAGCAC
>CAUYUJ010000372.1:98374-114674 GCA_963575745.1 Prorocentrum cordatum | reverse complement strand
CCCAGCCAGACCACACCTAGCACGACCATACCCCAGCACGACCACACCCCAGCACGACCAGACCCCAGCACGACCCCAACCCAGCACGACCCCACCCCAGCACGACCATACCCCAGCACGACCACACCCCAGCACGACCCGACCCCAGCACGACCCTACCCCAGCAAGACCACACCCCAGCACGACCACACCCCAGCACGACCTCACCACAGCACGACCACACCCCAGCACGACCACGCCCCAGCACGACCACGCCCCAGCACGACCACGCCCCAGCACGACCCTACCACAGCAAGACCACACCCCAGCACGACCACACCCCAGCACGACCTCACCACAGCACGACCACACCCCAGCACGACCACGCCCCAGCACGACCACGCCCAGCACGACCAATCCCCAGCACGACCACACCGCCCCTTGGTGATTGGTTGCCTGTCGTCGTGGAATGTTTCGTGGGGTGTCTCGTGGAATGTTTTCGCGGGGTGTCTTCGTTTGAAATGGTTCTGAGGTGTCTCGGAATGTTCGTGAGGTGTCTCGTGGGCTGTTCGTGAGGTGTCTCGTGGGATGTTTCGTGAGGTGTTGCCCAGTTGGGTATCATGAAAACGTGTCCATGCTCCACATGTCTATATCCCTTTCCGGGTTCGTGGGTCCATCATGTTCCCAACCCTCCTGCGTTGGGTTCTCGTTTTGTATAGAGCACTGCTCGCGCGTCGCCTTCCTTACTTCCTTCTTTCCTTCCTTCCCGCCCCCTCCCGCCCTTTTCTTCCCCCTTGCCTTTCGCCTCGCTCGTCGCTGCGTGCCAGCTGGGGGGCTGCGATCTGTGAAACTGTCGCCACCTTCGAGGCCTGCTGGGGGGCCCAGCACGGTGAGCATTCGCGGCGGATTCAAATGGGACCTCGCCATCCCTGGGGGGCTGCGATCTGTGAAACTGTCGCCACTTTCGAGGGCTGCTGGGGGGCCCAGCACAGTGGGCACCCGCGGCGGATTCAAATGGGACCTCGCCATCCCTGGGGGGCTGCGATCTGTGAAACTGTCGCCACTTTCGAGGCCTGCTGGGGGGCCCAGCACAGTGGGTACCCGCGGCGGATTCAAATGGGACCTCGCCATCCCTGGGGGGATGCGATCTGTGAAACTGTCGCCACTTTCGAGGCCTGCTGGGGGGCCCAGCACAGTGGGTACCCGCGGCGGATTCAAATTAGACCTCGCCATCCCTGGGGGGCTGCGATCTGTGAAACTGTCGCCACTTTCGAGGCCTGCTGGGGGGCCCAGCACGGTGGGCACCCGCGGCGGATTCAGATGGGACCTCGCCATCCTCCGGGGGGCTGCGATCTGTGAAACTGTCGCCACTTTCGAGGCCTGCTGGGGGGCCCAGCACGGTGGGCATTCGCGGCGGATTCAAATGGGACCTCGCCATCCCTGGGGGGCTGCGATCTGTGAAACTGTCGCCACCTTCGAGGAATGCTGGGGGGCCCAGCACAGTGGGCACCCGCGGCGGATTCAAATGGGACCTCGCCATCCCTGGGGGGCTGCGATCTGTGAAACTGTCGCCTCTTTCGAGGGCTGCTGGGGGGCCCAGCACAGTCTGCACCCGCGGCGGATTCAAATGGGACCTCGCCATCCCTGGGGGGCTGCGATCTGTGAAACTGTCGCCACTTTCGAGGGCTGCTGGGGGGCCCAGCACAGTGGGCACCCACGGCGGATTCAAATGTGACCTCGCCATCCCTGGGGGGCTGCGATCTGCGAAACCGTCGCCACTTTCGAGGGCTGCTGGGGGGTCCAGCACAGTGGGTACCCACGGCGGATTCAGATGGGACCTCGCCATCCTCGGGGGGCTGCGATTTGTGAAGCTGTCGCCACTTTCGAGGGCTGCTGGGGGGCCCAGCACAGTGTGTATCCACTGCGCATTCACATGGGGCCTCGCCATCCCTGGGGGGCTGCGATCTGTGAAACTGTCGCCACTTTCGAGGCCTGCTCGGGGGGCCCAACGCAGTGGGTACCCACGGCGGATTCAAGTTAGACCTCGCCATCCCTGGGGGGCTGCGATCTGTGAAACTGTCGCCACTTTCTTACCTCGCTCGTCGCTGCGTTTCGAGGGCTGCTGGGGGCTGCGATATGTGAAAGTGTCGCCACTTTCGAGGCCTGCTGAGGGGCCCAGCACAGTGGGTACTCACCGCAAACTCAAATGGGACCTCGCCATCCCTGGGGGGCTGCGGTCTGTGAAACTGTCGCCACATTCAAATGGGGCCTCGCCATCCCTGGGGGGCTGCGATCTGTGAAACTGTCGCCACTTTCGAGGAATGCTGGGGGGCCCAGCACAGTGGGCACCCGCGGCGGATTCAAATGGGACCTCGCCATCCCTGGGGGGATGCGATCTGTGAAACTGTCGCCACTTTCGAGGGCTGCTGAGGGGCCCAGCACAGTGGGTACTCACCGCAGATTCAACTGGGACTTCGCCATTTGTGAAACTGTCGCCACTTTCGAGGGCTGCTGAGGGGCACAGCACAGTGGGCTTCCCGCACGTCTTTCTCCTGCCCTTCGTTCCCGACTCCCCATGTCCTCTTCGAGCCTGTAGTTGTCGCCCCTCGTTTTTGTATGGTTCTCCTGTGCATCATGCCATTGGCGCGTGTCCCAAGTAGCTTACATATCAAACAACGGATCCTGCAATTTGATTGTCCGTGCAAGTTTCGGCCAACTCCTCGTTTCCGATGGTGCAAATGGGTTGGGTACGTCACAGGGTAATTATTTCAATGCCATTATTCGTTCTCCTAGTGGTGCCGTATTGTGAGATCGTCGCATCGACGGGGTGCTGTTTTCCAATGCGGCCTCGAAGACCTTTACGGTGCTCCCATCATAGGTACCTCAGGTCGGCAGTGGCGTGGGCCGAATATCGAGGCGTCCACTGCGAGGTTCTTGGGCTCGTGCTGGCGGCACGAGCAGTCCAGTATACATGCGCAGTCTGCTCGTCCTCATGGTGATGTAGATTAGTCTGTCCCTGACCTACCCCTTCTTCCAGCTGATTCCGCTCTGGCTCGGTACCTGGGTTCCACGTTCCGCAGGCCATGGCCACACATTCGCGACGCTGTGGGTCTCGCGGCATCGTCCTCAGCAGAGTCGTGGCACTGCGGAGAGGCACAAGGGAATGGAGTGCACCCTGCCTTGAGGCACCCTGGACGCAGGTCATGGGAACAGGATGCCGTTCTGTAGTGACGATCATCACCACGGCTTTCCAGAACATCAGGTGTGGCAAGGGCCGGCGGCGACGGCGCAATCATATCCACATAATGACGGGCCCGTTCGAGAAGATTGGCAACGTCTTGCGACCTCACACGCTGGAGCACACATTTTTCGGAAAAAGGGGAATTCATCCGCTTTTGAACGACTTGTTTGACATCGCACGTCTTGACCGACGACGCGCAACACAGAAGCGGAAGGAACATATCACACACGCCAGTAGCGGACATGATCCAAAGTTGGTTGTGCGGGTGGCACCAGCATTGTACTGGCTTCGGGCCAGTGCCGCCGATCCGGGGCGTTCCGGAGAAAAAAAAAAAGAGCAGGATCATCATGCCCACCGACGTGGGCGTCGTACTCATGACGATGAGCATCATGTGGCGTGCGAGCAGGGTTTGTTGAAGGATGAGGACGAGGTCAGGGAGGACGTGGGCCTACTGGGGGCCTTTTGGGCGTTTCTGGGGGGCCACCTGGGGTCTTTGCAGGACTTTTTGGAGGATTCTTAAAGCCTCATGGGGGCGTTTCGGGGTCGAAGGCTCGGACTTATATGTTTGCTTCCCCTTTGGGCCCCCTCTAGGGCCCGTCCTGGGGCCCTCTTGAGCGGTCATTGGGGTTCCTTGGGCCGCTTTTGGGCCTTCTTGGGCCGTCTGGGAGCTCTCTTGGGGGCCTCTTGGTCCATCTTGGAGCGATCATAAGGGCGTCTTGGGCCGTATTCGACGCTGTGAAAGCCCGAGGGACGACTATTCTGAACAACTGCGATTTTTCCCGGAAAGGGCCTGGGCCCAGGGTTCTCTTTTAGTGGGTAAACCTGTCCCCCGGTGCCAACTTGAAGGAGGCCGGCGAATTTTTTCCCTGATAAATAACGAGGTCGAAGGAGGCCGGCGAATTAAAATTTGAGGATGTCTCGAGCGAAACGCTTGTTTTTGAAATCCCGATCGATAAATCACAGGGTGCGGGCCACTTTTTCGTGTGTTGAGGATGTCTCGAGCGAAACGCTTGCTCCGCAGAGTTTGCCGAGGATGTCTCGAGCGAAACGCTTGTTTTGCAGAGCCGACCGCGACGCGGAAAAGCGCCCCGCGCGAAGGAATTTCGATGATGTCTCGACTAATTCCTTTGTTTTTGTACGATTTCCTGGAATTTTGGCAGGATGTCTCGAGCGAAATGCACGACCCCACCCTAGCACGACCATACCCCAGCACGACCACACCCCAGCACGACCAGACCCCAGCACGACCCCACCCCAGCACGACCCCACCCCAGCACGACCATACCCCAGCACGACCACACCCCAGCACGACCCGACCCCAGCACGACCCTACCCCAGCAAGACCACACCCCAGCACGACCACACCCCAGCACGACCTCACCACAGCACGACCACACCCCAGCACGACCACGCCCCAGCACGACCACGCCCCAGCACCACGCCCCAGCACGACCACCCCCCAGCACGACCACCCCCCAGCACGACCACACCCCAGCACGACCACACCCCAGCACGACCACACCCCAGCACGACCACACCCCAGCACGACCACACCCCAGCACGACCACACCCCAGCACGACCCGATCGATAAATCACAGGGTGCGGAGCACCCCAGCACGACCCCACCCCAGCACGACCCCACCCCAGCACGACCATACCCCAGCACGACCACACCCCAGCACGACCCCACCCCAGCACGACCCTACCCCAGCAAGACCACACCCCAGCACGACCACACCCCAGCACGACCCACCCCAGCACGACCACCCCCAGCACGACACCCACCCCAGCACGACCACACCCCAGCACGACACCCCAGCACGACCTTACCCACAGCACGACCACACCCACAGCACGACCACGACCCCAGCACGACACACGCCCCAGCACGACCACGCCCCAGCACGACCACGCCCCAGCACGACCACGCCCCAGCACGACCACCCCCCAGCACGACCACCCCCCCAGCACGACCACCCCCCAGCACGACCACCCCCCAGCACGACCACACCCCAGCACGACCACTCCCCAGCACGACCACACCGCCTTGGTTGAGTGGTTGCCTGTCGTCGTGGAATGTTTCGTGGGGTGTCTCGTGGAATGTTTCGCGGGGTGTCTCGTGAAATGTTTCGTGAGGTGTCTCGTGGAATGTTTCGTGAGGTGTCTCGTGGGCTGTTTCGTGAGGTGTCTCGTGGGATGTTTCGTGAGGTGTTGCCCAGTTGGGTATCATGAAAACGTGTCCATGCTCCACATGTCTATATCCCTTTCCGGGTTCGTGGGTCCATCATGTTTGAGGGAGTGTGGCAATGCTTGCCTCTTGGGAACCCGGTTGCCCACATAAGCACGCCTCCTGCCAGAGTGCATATGACTTGACATGCGCTGATGTGGTCCAGCACGGATGCACAAACTACGTATCATGGGCTGGGTCCCGCAGAGTTGCACGGGAGCGAGGCAGGAAGAGATCTGAACGGAACTTCGGAATTTCAACGCGGTGCTGTCGGCAGGGACCCAATCACTAGATTACCGACAGAGTCACGCAGGCAGCCAGATCTTCCGCAGATGTGTAGCAGGCAGATCATTACTTCCGGCGCCCTTCGGTCCGAGCTCGCGTGCGAACAGCAGCTGTGGATGTGCCATCGTGCTTGGCGGCGGACTGAAGGAAGACTATATAGTTGAGTGCTGGCGTTCACCACGAGGAGCTCGAGGGAGGGCAATCTCAGTTCGTGTCAAGCGGTGGAGTCCGGACCTTGCGCTGGTTTCCCTGTTTTTCCATGCGTGTTCCCCGTGAGATCTTCGGTTGCAGGAAACAACAGGTCCATGTTAGAAATGTTCGTATGCTAAGAGGTGGGTTGAGAGAAATATTGGCTCATATTCCTGCGATATCAACTATATTTAGATGTTCTCTTCTGAATGATGGTATGGGGCTGCAAAAGAACGGCGCGGGCAGTATGGAAGTTGGTACGAGTGCTTTCGGTGTTCCGACGCTCGAACGTCTCGAAGACGGAGCAGGTGCATGGTTCCGCGCACTTCTGGAGGAGCGTCGGCTCGTGGCGGGCAACGCGATTGGTGGGAGAGGTTAGCCGACGTTCTTCGGTGATACGTACAGCTCGCGTATCGGTTATATGAGTTAACCAGCAGACATATAAACAATGGTTATGTCGCGTGGTACGACTTCGCGACGGGGAGCAAAGTTGCAATTGCAACGGGGTGCTGCGCCACGGGGCCATATGCCAATTGTGCGTGCGTGCGTCATGAGACATGCTAAAAACTCACCTGAAGCACGAGTGGGCCCACCGCTGCGATGGGGCAGAGGCTCTCTTATGCAAACCCGAATTTCTGGAGAAACTACGCGGTTCGCCTCGTGCAGTGATCCGACTGTCGTGAAACGCAGTGCTTCGCCATTTGAGACAGCGCAGAAACATCCGACGCAGGTGGGGGGGGGGGATTTGCACGAAAGCTGCGCGGAGTCCGATGCGTGAAGACCACTGGCAGCACAGCGCGGAAAGGCGCCAGCCACGACAACGCAGGGTGGAGATTCGGGCGGGCAAGAGCTTGGGCAGCGACGAGGAGACCAAGATGATCGACGAGAAGCTGGCGACTCCATCCCAGCTGCTCAAGCATGGCCGACGCCGATGCCATGGGGGCGGAGGCAGCAATTATTGGACGAGGCCAGCGACATGTGGAGGCAACGGGGGGCACCAGAGACACGCAGCTCACGCGCGCGGCCGCGCGCGCGGGGATCGTGCCCCAGAAGAGGGATGGAGCTTTGATTCGCCCTGGTCCTCTTCCAGCCTTCCAACGGCTGGAAGTTTGGTCACTGCCAGGCCGCGAGGTTGGCACGGCCGCGCAGCGCGAGGACTCGCGGGCTCTTCTCGACGACGAAGATGGGCATTTTCAATGGCTGCCCGACCCGGGCCTTTCTAGGTTGGCGAAGGAAGATGATTCGACTATCCTGATGTATCTCAATCCGGCGAATAAGAGAATGGCGGCCCCTCCCGCGGCCTCGCCGATGGAGTTGTGGCGCGGGCGTTTTCTCCATCGGCCTCGGAATGATGCGGGCCCTGCCCGGGGCGCAGGAGCTGCGCTGGAGCCCCCGATTATCCTCGCATTCAATTCCCTGGCGAATGGGACTTTCAAAGACCCGCGCGCATCAGCAAGCGCCGTTTCGCTGGCGCACTAGCGCGGCTCGCGGCCCGCGTAAGTCGGGCCTTGAGGGGCCGCGGGGGCGACGGGCAGCGCGCGTCTCGCCTGCCATCTGCATGGGCTACTTCGGTCGTCGTCTGAAAGAGAACCCGTCGATCATGGACTACGGCTTCGTCGAGGAGCGCGGGGGGAGGGAGGCGGCGTTGCGTCCACATCCTATGGGTCGTCGGCTTCGGGAGGGCGGGTCCACGCGCGCCGCAGCTCAGCAACGCCCTCAGCAGTTCTGACCGCGCTACTTCGGGCCGGCCAAGGCCGCGGAGCTCCGTGCGAGGCACGGCGACCGGCATATTTGTAGGCAACGTTCCCGACAGAGTCTTATCAATTTCGAGGCCATGGGCGGACCGTTGTTCGTCGGGCCTGGACAAGGAGGTTGCATGTGCGACCCGCTCATTGTCTCGGTCCTCCTGGGCACGTTTAATTTTCCTTTCTCATCGCGGGGGCGGGGGCTAAGGTCACGGGGCGCGTGGTCTAGGCCACTTAGTGGCGGAGGTGGCAGGGATGGAAGCTGGGCGCATCACCCCGGAAATACGCTGACGACTTGAACAAGATAGTTGCTGCTGATCCAGAGGACTCGCGTGCATCATTCCTGGGCGCGCGAGCGCGCGTGGACCGAGACCTCGACGAGGCCCTGTCCACGCATGGATCTGCTCAAAGCGCCGCCAAGCAGGAGTTGCGCGTGTGTTTTGCTCAACATGGCCATGCTGGCCGTGCCCAAATTCGAGCTGGCGGTCTTGCGTTGAAGAGGGCAGCGAGGGGGGGGGGCCAGGTACTTGGGGCCGCGTATCACCGCGCGGGACTCGGCGAGGAACGAAGTGGCGCGTTGGTGCGCTGCTGCTCGTTCTGGCTTTCACTCACTCAGTGGAATGTTGAAACTCGCGGGGCTAGCGAGGAGGTGCGAGAGGTGTTTGTTCATGGGTTTTGATCAACTACGAATTGTTATATGGAGTGGAGGGCATTGCCCTTCCCAAGTGCGACAATGGCATCCTGGGCCCACGCTGCAGAAGATTGGGGGGGGGGGGGGCGGCGACGGGGGGGAAGGCGGCCAACTATGCGGGGGGGCACATCGCGAGCCTTAGTTCCAAAGTCCGATGGTTTTGGAAGATGCCGCCTTCCAGCCAGGAGATGACGAGTCGGCACCAGAGGCTTTATCAGACATGGGGTCGGCGACCCGAACGCCGCGCCCAGGCCCTGGTCGCTCTTTTCGGCGCGCTGGCGCTCGACACCTGGCCACGCGTGATCGCGGGGCGCCCGTCCCAGCATGCGACCCAGTGGTGGCGGAAATTGGCCCGGGACCTCGACCGAGCCTGCGAGGTGCTGCCTGATTGCGCGATCGAGCGGGAAGCTACTAATGCGCGCCTCTTGGCGCATATGGGCGCGATGGGGATGTCTGCTTGATTGATTTTACGGGGTTAAGAAGCCGGGGGTTTGGTCGTGGAGATGAATGGTGCGCTGGTTTTTCCCAGATGCCAGCGTACTTACTGCGCGTCAAGTCATCGCATAATGCTCGCAAACTCTACACTCTACATCGCGTTCGCCCTCGTTACCATCTGCGCCGCTGGTCACCAGACACTTGCCACGCAAGCGACGGCTGCTTAGCATCTATCTCGCGCTCGAAAACGTGGGCATGGTCATCGTGAAGCAGCGAGCGCGCTACTATATCTTAAACAGCCTTGTTCTCCACAGTGGTCGTGCTGTGAATATGAAGGAGGGACCTTGGGCGACCTCTGTAGCCGTCTACTGTCCAACCGCTCGCCTGAACATATTGGCCTGACACCGGATAGCTTGCCAGCGAGCAGCCATGTCCAAGGGGGTGTCCGAGGGCCCGAAGATCGCCGCGCGGTCGCGGCGCAGCCAGTCCGTCATCCGCGGAGGCGGCAACTGCAGCGGCAAGAAGGACGGGGGCACGAAGCCCAAGAAGCATAATGCCGCAAAGGGCGACATCGCGCTGCCTGCGGCGAAGCTCACCTGACCAGCGCGAAGGACATGGGCGACCCAGGCGCGCTTCCCCACGCGGAGTTCGAGCCTCCAGTCGCCGCCGGGGTTGTCGCGGCCAGCCAGACAGCGGGCAAGAAGTGCAGCGAGGACTTGGCCGCGCTCGAGCTCCAGGAAAAAGGCAGGGGACGCCGTGGGCCACAAGGCAAGGGGCGCGGCGCGCGCCCAGATATTCACGGCGGCGTTCGGCCACGGAGCTACGAGGGCGCCGACAGCGGGCGCGTCGCAGCATGGAGAGGTCAAGCACGTCGCCGAGATGCTTCAATTATTCAACGAGGTGCTCGGCAAGTACGAGACGGCGAACAAGGTCGGCCAGCTGATCGGACACTTCAGGGTGAAGGTGCACAAGAAGGAGGAGGGGGCGACGACGATGCGCGCTTATGCGCCCCGTGGTCCCGCGCCACGCTCACGGGGGCCCGGCGCAGCGGTGGCCCGCCAAGCTCGCGGAGTCCGAGGGCGGGAAGAGGCTGGTCGGATCTCCGTCTCGCGGGCCCCTCGGGAAGGTGCTCAGCAAGTGCCTGGGGGGGCGCGGCGGCGGCGCGAAGGCGCGAGGCTCTCGACGGACTTGCGTGCGAGACCGCGCCTGGCCGAGCCGTCGGCAAAAGGATGCTCCCTCCCCCCCGCCCCCCCTGCCCCCGCTCCTCCGCCTCCGCCCCGCAGTCAGAGCGCGCAGCAATTCGCTCCCCAGCCCCCCGATTTTTTGGGACGGCCCCCCGACGATGAACGTTCCGAGGAGGCAGCGCCGCGGCAGAGGGGGCAGGGGAAACAGGTGGCACGCGTGCCCTGGCTCTTGCGCCAACGAGCTGCGAGGGACAGGAGGCTTTCGCCTCCTTCCCCCAGGAGATTCCTTTTGTGGCCGGGGGGGAGGACGAACGAACGAACGACGACGACGAACGAAAATAAAGAGTTCCGAGCTCTAGAACACAGCTGTGCAAGATAATAATGGTCTCTCGAGTGGTAAACGGACCAGCTCAGACAGGAGTCCGCGTACCTAAGGCCAGCCGAGCCTTCGGGGCATTGCGTGCATCGGGCTTATGCTGGCAGGGTCCGTGCGGCATCTGGCCGAGTGTGGACCGCATCTTTTAGCAGTTTACGTCTGCTTCGTATGATATAGGCCTCTTCAGGGAGCAAATTCGAGGGCAGTTGCGAAGTCATGCTCCTTCGACAAGATGCTGACTGGTCAGTGCTCCCTCTATGAACATGGGCCCCATGAGCAAGAAATGGTAAGAGCCCTCTTGGAAGCTTTTGCGGGCGTCCTGAAAGCTCCTTGGGCGGCATGGAGGCCAGTCTTTGGCTCGTGGGCCGATCGTTCGATGATTCGGGGCCCTCTGGGGCCGGTTGGGGGCCTATTGGGGTCCTTCTCCCGGGCCCGGAAGAGCCCCCCCCCCGGAAAGGGTAGACCCTTCCCCCTCTCCCCCCCCCTTCATTGGCAAAGCCCCCCCGGCCCCCCCCCCCCCCCCCCCCCCCCCCCCCCCCCCACAAGAGCTGAAGTTCAGGCTGTAGTTTTTGTGAATTCGAACGCGCAGCGGATTTCTTCTCCGTGCTGACCCACACGCAGGGGATGCATGGTTTCAGCAGCAAGTGAACGTGTGCTCCTCGAGCTTTGGCTGGGTCCACGATTGTCTGACGAATCGGCAGGGCCGGCTCTACCGGTGGATCCGCGGAGGCGGCGCCTTGGATGCGGCGTTCGTGCCGGATCCGGAGGTCGCTGTCGACGCCGCCCGGGCCCCGGTCGGGAGCAAACCGTGGCCCCTCGCGCTTCGCGGCTGCCCTGCAACGCAGCTCCGCTTCTTCGAAGAGCCGTGGCGCGGGTTGCGGCAGCGGCAGCCGCACGAGGCGCTCGACGAGGCATGGTTGCAGGAGCTGGGCGGCCCCCCGCCCTTCCAGGAGCGCGTTCCCTGGACCGCTGAGGAGGGCGTGGTCCCTAGTAGGTCGCCCGTGATCCGCGAGTAGCCATCTCCTCCTGCCCTCTGTTGTCAGCGCTGGCCGCTGTCTGCGAGGATGGAGGCCTGGGCTGCGCCGAACAGTTATAATATCTCTCTGCGCAAGCTTTGCGAACGAAGCACACCGCCAGGAGAGGGTTATTTGACCAGGATCCGACGTGGCTTGCGACCAAAAGCCTTCAGTTAGACTGAGAGGGCGAAAAGATGAGGTCCTGATAGCAGTGTTCCTTCCTCCTCCTCCTCCTCCTCCTCCTCCTCCTCCTCCTCCTTCCTCCTCCTCCTCCTCTTTCTCCTCCTCCTCCATCTCTACCTCTCCCCCTCATCCTTCTCCCCCCCCTTTCTGCCTTTAGGCGAGGTCCATGGTAGTGGCCCCTGGAGGCAATATGTTCGACGCCCTCCGCCGACAAACGCAATCTAGCCTCCATGATACAACATTCGCTCGACGTCTGCCTCGCTCGCGGCGCTATGCTGTTCCGTCCTGGGGCGCTTTCCTTGCCGCGGCCGGCCAAACAGCTCACAGCACGAGAGGCCGCGGGCAGCGAAATCGTTCCCCTCAATGATCTCGGGGGCGGCCAAGAGGGTGGTGATGACTGCCGCAGGTTCGCGTCGTGCCCGCCGCCGACGTTCAACGTTGAACGCCGCCTGCAACCCAGAACCGGTCGATGTTGAACGATCTGACGTTTCGGAAACGGCCGATTGTTCAAGGTTGAATGATCTTCGTGGTGTCAGCAACCAACGCCAGGTCCACACGACACGAACCTGCCGAAGGGGTGTGTGTGTGTGTGGATATCCTGGCGGGGGCCATGATACCCCACCAGATCTCATGGCTCCCCTCTTCCTTCGTTCGATGCGTATCCTCGCCTCCCCCCCTCGTCCGCGCACATGCGTGGCAATGATCTGCGACCCCCCTTCTTGGACGTCACCCTCTTGCACGCCCACGAGAACTCGTTACCCCGGTGGCCGGATCGAGGGCCGAAGGACCCGGGAAGATTGGGCCCTTCCTGCCGGGCTGCGCCGCGCCCCGGCCGGGGGGCAGCTCGGCAGCCCCGACCTTCGCTCAGGACGCAACCCCTGGGAGAGTGAGTTCAGCATCGGTGCTGCAGTATTTAAGATCGAAGTTTGCACCAGGGAGACAAACCCAATCAGTGGATGGTTTGCGCTGAGAAGATCGACGGGGAACCCGGGAACCTGGAACCGGGAACCCGGGAACCCAGCCTGCTACCAAAATCGGCGGTAAATTTTCGCAAAATCTTTCTTTTAATTTTCGCTAGGAACCCTTCAGTGCAAGCACCGATTGGGGAACAACCTAGGCCACCCCTTGGATTGCGAAGAGAACCGCGCTTCGCCCGTCGCGGTCCAGGTCTAGAGCGGTTGCCTTTTCTCCCGGGGGGCAGCACCTGGGCGCGAGGGTGCGAAGAGAACCGCGCGTCGCGCATCGCAGGGCGCAGTGTGCGAAGTTGGGCGACCTTGCAAGCCGGCTCTTTTACTCCACTCCCGCTGACTCGTGGGTCCAAACCAGCGCAGCCTGGGTGTTGACAGCCTGTCGTGGCCCTGGAGTCGGTCTCGCGAAGACCTCTAGAGTTGCTCCCCGAGCCCGCGGCCGCCCGCAAGGAGTCCACGGCGCGCGCCGAGGAGGCGGAGCGCGCGGCGCAGGCGAGGCTGTCCAACGTCAGGCCCCGGGACTTTCCTGCTGCGAGGGGCCGGCCGCACTCGGTCGCCCGAGGGGGCGCGGGCAGAGGCTCTGCGGCGAAATCCGGACCCTACCCTCGCCGATCAACGATTTCACGATTTGGGCACCTCGATGGGCGGCCGGGGTGGGGTCAGGAACTCGCCGAGCGCGCGGCGAAGTCCGACCCCTCTACCCCCCACCTCCCATCGATGCAGGAGGATCGATGGGAGGCGGGGGCAGGGGCCGGATACCGCCAGCTGCAGACGGGCTTCTCGCGCGCGCCTGGCAGTACGTGTTCTGAGCCCTGCGTGGGAAATCAGGGACAGGCATACGCGGAACACTGGAACAGCACGTCGGGGCGTTGCGGAGAGAGGCCTTCGCCTTCGGCGCGTCGCGCGTGCGGCGGAAGCATGCGGGCGCAGAACGGCGGCCGGCCCGCCAGCGGAGGGTCGGCGGAGGGCGGCGGAAGTAAAAGTGTGGCGCCAGCTTGTTTGGATCCAGGGTTGCTGGAATCGGCCCCGTGCTGCGCAGGGAACGCGAGTTGCACTCCCACAGTTGCGGATAAGCTTCAGAAGGCATGGGTCGGGCGGGGCGCGGGTGGGCCGACGTTTGTATATAGCAGCGCAGCTTAGCTTGACATGTCGATGACCTCAGTAGCTTGTCGTTTCCCATGTTTGTTGCGTATGTAGTGCCTGTTGCTGCGCCAGCCGAGCTCAGCCTAGCTTCGCCAACTTTACCCTACTTTATGGCAGCCTGGTTTCGCGTAGGCTCTCTTAGCTCAGTCCGGCCCAATTCAATTTGATGTTGGTCTGCCTGTCTCGTATTCCGACTGGGCCCCCCTATCGTGTGATGCCATACGTCTCGTAGGGCGCAATCAAAGTGAAACAGAAAACAGACGAGCCGACGCGACCCACAGCGTGACCGACACATTCGTGTGACCACGATGCTGGCAGCCCAGCTCGATTCTGCACTTGAGCACAGGCGATGAGACGAGATCTTGGAATCAGCGGTACAGCCGATGTGGCAGTATGCGGCAGCGCCCGCTGCTCACACCAAAGCGAACCGAATTTGGATGAGGAGCGGGAGCGCGCAGGCAGCACGAGAACGAGGAAGAGCAGCAGCGTGCGGAGAGGGCGCACGAGGGCGAGGAGCCAGGGCGGCAGCGCGATGCAGAGAGGAAGGGGCATGCCCACAAAGAGGGGCGTGGAATCGCTCTGAGTTCGGCCGACTTCTGACCGAGAGGCCCAATCACCACCTGAGCGACGCAGACAAACGCGGTCGACCGTGCCGACGTTCGCGCGTAAGGTGCCTGCTCAAGGTGGCGCGTGCGCGCCCTCGTCTCCAACGTGGGGTGCCGTGCTGGCGGTCCGCGTAGGTTACCGCGCAAGGTCGCTGTGTCGTCTCGCGCAAGGCCCGTTTCTTCTCGTCGCTCACCTGCCGATCGGTCCTGTGTCCAGCGACTGCGTTGCGGAACGAGCGGCCTCGCCAGCTGCTCCTGGACGGTCGGCAGAGGAGCGGGGAGCGGCAGACGCCCAGCGCTGTTCTGGGAGGCTGCGAGTGCGATCCCATCCTGCATCTCGCCCTTGCCTCTTCCAGACCCCTCCACCGTAGCCTCGCTTCGTTTCCCCTTCTCGCTCCCCCACCCCCCTGGCTCCCCCAGACCCGCCCCGCCGGAGGAGGGGGGAGAGGAGGGACGAGGCAGGAAGCAGGGAGGGAGGAGGGAGGAACGGAGGGAGAGAGGGAGGGCGGAGGGAGGAGGGAAGGATGAGGGAGGGAGGAGGGAGGAACGGAGGAGGGAAGCGAAGGCGCCCTCCGCCATCCTGCGACTCGCCCGCCCCGCCGCCCCCGTGGCGTACCCCCCCTGCCCTGGCTGCTGCGAGGCTGGAGCGGCAGAGGGCCGAGGGGAAGCTGAAGCGGCGCCTCCAGGCCTGGCCGGGCCCCGCAGGGCGCAGCCAAGCGTTCAACCCAGCACGGTGCAGCCGAGCTCCTCTCCTCCTCCTCCTCCTCCTCCTCCCTCCTCCTCTCCTTCCGCCTTTCCTCCGCCTCCTCCTCCTCCTCCCCCCCTTCTCCTCCTCCCCCTCCTCCTCCTCATCCTCCTCCTCCTCCGCCTCCTCCCCCTTCTCCTCCTCCTCCTCCTCCTCCTCCTCCTCCTCCTCCTCCTCCTCCTCCTCCTCCTCCTCCTCCGCCTCCTCTTTCACCCCGAGCCGCAGGCCAGGCTCCTCGAGGGCCAGCCAGTCTCGTCGACAGCAGGCCGATCCCAGGCAGAGGAAACCCTCACCAAAAAAACATCCAGTGGATCGTGGGCGAGCAGCATGTCGGGATCCGCGGCCTCGCGGGCCGGGCCCCTGGGCCGCGGCCCCGCGGATACGGGGCGTTTTTGTTCTCGGATGCCCCGCGCAGAACGTTTCCGTGTGACCGCGTATCCGCGGGTTCGCGCCCCTGGATCCAGAGCGCGAAGGCGCGGATACGGATATGTTCGGCTGCCGGAGGCCCGAGCTATGGCGCGAAGGCCAGGGAGTGGAAGGTCAGGGGCACTGACGGAGGGCAATACGGTCAGGAACGTTTGCTTAGCGTGTCGCGCCGCCGGTTCTGGCCCACCACGCCTCGGCGCGACATCTCCGTTCCCAAACATCAATGTCCCCAGCCTTTCGAGGCCATCCCGCCCCGCGGAGCGGAGCGGCACGCTATCCGCAAGTCGCGGCGGCGGCCCTGGCGGCACGCTATGCCGTGCAAGCAGAAAAAGCGTGCCGTTCCGCTCCGCGGGGCGGGGGGAGAGGAAAGGCTCGGGACGTTGAGAACAAGGCGTGGCTAGCGGACAGCGTGTCGCGCCGAAGCGTGGTGTACCAGAACTGGCGGCGCCACAGGCGGAGCAAGCGCTCCCGACGGCTAGGGCTCCAATGGCCGTTGCGGCGGACTTCTTTTGCAGGGGCGGGGGTGCTCCATGAACTCTGAAGGCATGGCTCAGGTGCATACCCGCATACCCCTGCTGTCGGGTATAGCCAGGACCCCAGGTAAGGGGACCCGGTTAGTGGTAGGGCTCCGGAGCCCCGAAATTGGCCAGAATCATTGAGCCAGGTCTGCCGTAGGTGGTGTTTTTCCCCGGAAAGGGCATAGGCCCAGGGTTCTCTTTTAGTAGGTAAACCTGTCCCCCGGTGCCTGCTTGAGGGAGGCCGGCGAATTTTTTCCCTGATAAATAACGAGGTCGAAGGAGGCCGGCGAATTAAAATTTGAGGATGTCTCCGAGCGAAACGCTTGGTTGTCAGAATTGTTGA
>CAUYUJ010000372.1:73814-98274 GCA_963575745.1 Prorocentrum cordatum | reverse complement strand
AAAAACGTGTTGTCCATGCTCCAATGTCATAATCCCTTTCGCGGTTCAGTGGGTCCATCATTGTTTTTGTTAACGAGTGTCTGGAATTTGGGCAGGATGTCTCGAGCGAAATGCACGACCCCACCCTAGCACGACCATACCCCAGCACGACCACACCCCAGCACGACCAGACCCCAGCACGACCCCACCCCAGCACGACCCCACCCCAGCACGACCATACCCCAGCACGACCACACCCCAGCACGAACCGACCCCAGCACGACCCTACCCCAGCAAGACCACACCCCAGCACGACCACACCCCAGCACGACCACACCCCAGCACGACCCCACCCCAGCACGACCACGCCCCAGCACGACCACGCCCCAGCACGACCACGCCCCAGCACGACCACCCCCAGCACGACCACCCCCCCAGCACGACCACCCCCCAGCACGACCACCCCCCAGCACGACCACACCCCAGCACGACCACACCCCAGCACGACCACACCCCAGCACGACCACACCCCAGCACGACCACACCCCAGCACGACCACACCCCAGCAAGACCCGATCGATAAATCACAGGGTGCGGAGCACCCCAGCACGAACCCACCCCAGCACGACCCCACCCCAGCACGACCCCACCCCAGCACGACCACGCCCCAGCATGACCACACCCCAGCACGACCACACCCCAGCACGACCACTCCCCAGCACGACCCCACCCCAGCACGACCCCACCCTAGCACGACCACACCCCAGCACGACCACACCCCAGCACGACCCCACCCCAGCACGATCACACCCCAGCACGACCCCACCCCAGCAAGACCACACCCCAGCACGACCGCACCCCAGCACGACCATACCACAGCACGACCACACCCCCGCACGACCACGCCCCAGCACGACCACGCCCCAGCACGACCACGCCCCAGCACGACCACCCCCCAGACGACCACTCCCCCACCCCCAGCACGACCACCCCCAGCACGACACCCCCCAGCACGACCACCACCCCAGCACGACCACTCCCCAGCACGACCACACCGCCTTGGTTGAGTGGTTGCCTGTCGTCGTGGAATGTTTCGTGGGGTGTCTCGTGGAATGTTTCGCGGGGTGTCTCGTGAAATGTTTCGTGAGGTGTCTCGTGGAATGTTTCGTGAGGTGTCTCGTGGCTGTTTCGTGAGGTGTCTCGTGGGATGTTTCGTGAGGTGTTGCCCAGTTGGGTATCATGAAAACGTGTCCATGCTCCACATGTCTATATCCCTTTCCGGGTTCGTGGGTCCATCATGTTCTATGTAAACATGTCCCGGTGCCCAACTTGAAGGAGGCCGGCGGATTCTTTCCCTGATAAATATCGAGGTCGAAGGAGGCCGGCGGATTAAAATTTGAGGATGTCTCAGGCGAAACGCTTGTTTTTGAAATCCCGATCGATAAATCACAGGGTGCGGGACACCTCAGCACGACCACACCCCCAGCATGACCACACCCCAGCACGACCACGCCCAGCACGACCACGCCCCAGCACGACCACACCCCAGCACGACCACACCCCAGCACGACCACACCCCAGCACGACCACACCCCAGCACGACCACACCCCAGCACCAGCACGACCACACCCCAGCACGACCCGATCGATAAATCACAGGGTGCGGACCACCCCAGCACGACCACACGCCAGCACGACCCCACCCCAGCACGACCCCACCCCAGCACGACCACGCCCCAGCACGACCACACCCCAGCACGACCACACCCCAGCACGACCACACCCCAGCACGACCACACCCCAGCACGACCCCACCTAGCACGACCACACCCCAGCACGACCACACCCCAGAACGACCACACCCCAGCACGACCCCACCCAAGCACGACCCCACCCCAGCACGACCACACCCCAGCACGACCACACCCCAGCAGGACCCCACCCCAGCACGACCCCACCCCAGCAAGACCACACCCCAGCACGACCACACCCCAGCACGACCTCACCACAGCACGACCCACCCCAGCACGACCACGCCCCAGCACGACCACGCCCCAGCACGACCACGCCCCAGCACGACCACCCCAGCACGACCACCCCCCCAGCACGAGCACGACCCCCCAGCACGACCACCCCCCAGCACGACCACACCCCAGCACGACCACTCCCCAGCACGACCACACCGCCTTGGTTGAGTGGTTGCCTGTCGTCGTCGTCTCGTGGAATGTTTTCGGGGTGTCTCGTGGAATGTTTCGTGAGGTGTCTCGTGGAATGTTTCGTGAGGTGTCTCGTGGGATGTTTCGTGAAGTGTCTCGTGGGATGTTTCGTGAGGTGTTGCCCAGTTGGGTATCGTGAAAACGTGTCCATGCTCCACATGTCTATATCCCTTTCCGGGTTCGTGGGTCCATCATGTTGCAGAATCCTCCCTGACTCCAGACCCCTCCCCAGCCGCAGCGCCTTTCGCGTAAACTGCTCGTTGATCCAAAAATCCGACCCAGCCCAAACATTTTCGGTGTAACGAATGTCCTGGCCCCCAAATCCGCCCCAGCCCGAGCGTTTTCTAAGCAAAATCTCCATTACCCCCAAAGTCCCAGTGCAAAACTTCTCCTAGCACCCAAATCCGTCCCAGCCAGAGGGCTCTCTGCGCACAGTTTTCCCTGGCGCCAAAACCCGGGCCAGACCATACGCTTTTTAGGTTGAATCCCACATGGCCTCGGAACTTTTTCCCGGAAAGGGCGTAGGCCCAGGGTTCTCTTTTAGTTTGTTTCCCCCCGGTTTTGACGGCTGTAGGGCCGGCGAATTTCTTTTGCGATAAATAACGAGGTCGCGTAGGGCCGGCGAATTAAAAATTGAGGATGTCCCTAGCGAAACGCTTGTTTTTCAGAATTTGTTGAGGATGTCTCGAGCGGAACGCTGGTTTTGCAGAGTTGGGGATGTCTCGAGCGAAACGCTTGGTTTCAGAATTTGTTGAGGATGTCTCGAGCGACACGCTGGTTTTGCAGAGCCGACCGCGACACGGAAAAGCGCCCCTCGCGCAGGAATTCCAAGGATGTCTCGCGCGTGCCGCGTCCCGCGCGCGGGTATTTGGATTTCTTGGGATTTTGACAGGATGTCTCGAGCGAAACGCTTGTTTTTCATAATTTGTTGAGGATGTCTCGAGCGAAACGCTGGTTTTGCAAAATTGGAGGATGTCTCGAGCGGTGGCCTCGTGGGGGGCCAGAATTCAAAGGATGTCTCAGGCGAAATGCTTGTTTTCACGTCCCGCTCGCAGGAATTCCGAGGATGTCTCGCGCGTGCAGCGTCCCGCGCGTAGGAATTCAGATGATTTTGACAGGATGTCTCGAGCGAAACGCTTGTCCCCAGCACGTTCCGTAGCGCGTCCCCTTGGCAGGTCCCGCGATGCGTCCCCATGGCACGTCCCTTGGCACGTCGCTTGGCGCGTCCCTTGAGACGTTCTGCGTCGCGTCCTCCTGGCATGTTCCCCTGTCCATTAGCTCTGGGGCAGCTACTATGTGTTCAGGCAGCTCGAGCTTAAGATCCAGATCAGTTCGGTCAGGACTCGGATGCAAAGGAGGACTCGATCCACGAGGCTATAGAGCACAATCGCGCCATGGCACATCGCAATTCAGCACGGCGCAGCACAGCACTGATTTCGGCACGGTACATCAAGGTCGATGCACTCAGCATTGCAACTTGGCACGTTCCTTGGCACGTTCCGTGGGGCGTCCTTTGGCGAGTCCCCCTGGCACGTCGCGTCGCGCGTCCCCTGGCACATCCCGTGGCACATCCATTGGCACGTTCCGTAGCGCGTCCCCTTGGCACGTCCCGCGGTGCGACCCCATGGCACGTCCCCTGGCACGTCGCCTGGCGCATCCCTTGGGACGTTTCGCGGCGCGTCCTCCTGGCATGTTCCCCTGTCCATTAGCTCTGGGGCAGCTACTATGTGTTCAGGCAGCTCGAGCTTAAGATCCAGATCAGTTCGGTCAGGACTCGGATGCAAAGGAGGACTCGATCCACGAGGCTATAGAGCACAGTCGCGCCATGGCACATCGCAATTCAGCACGGCGCAGCACAGCACAGCCCTCGGCAGGGTACATCAAGATCGATACCTACAGTATTTCATTTGCCCGTCACCCAATCAGGTGTCTTTGAAAACGCTGCCATGTGTTACAGTTCTACATTCCTTTCCGGGTTCGTGGGTCGATCATGTTAGGTTGAATCCCACATGGCCTCGGAATCCTTGCCAGCTCGAGCGTCGTCCGTGCAAAACCCTTCCTATTCCCAGATTACACTCCTGCCATCGCGCTTGCTGTTCAAGATCATTCCTGATCCAAGAATTATTCCCAGCCCGTTGGCTGTTCATGTAGACATTCCTGGCGCCAAGATCCTCCCCGACTAGGGCTTCTCATGTTTAGAACCTCCCAGCTTCCCAAACTCCCCCCCGACCATCACGTTTTCTGCCCAATCCCCTCCGATTGTCAAATCCGTCCTAAGCCGGGCGCCTTCTTTGCAAAATCCTTCCCGGCCCCCACGAAGTCATCCCAGCGTAAGCGCCTTCTGCGTAAACTCTACCATTGCCTCAACATCCCTCCCTTGCCAACGCGTTTTCCAGTCCCCAACTATCCTGCAGTATTAGTTCGTCTCTTCCTCGCTCCCCCCCTGCCTCTGCCCTCTGTGTGTTCCTGTTTCGGCACGAGCCAGGCCGAGGAAGCATTCGGATGGTTTCGAAGGCTCCCAGAATGCCCGGGCAGGCTCTCACCAACGGGCTCTAACAACAATTTGGCGGTCCGAAAAGGATTTATTAGTATATTCCCGTTTGCCCTCGAGTTTTCTCGACGGGTCTAGAGTTGAGACTTTGCTCTCGGAGGGCGGCAGAGGGCTGGGCCCGATCCTTGAGCACTTTAGAAGGCTTCAGAGGGCGCTGGAGGGCTCTGGAAGGTTCTTGGCGGTAAACACATGTGTTAGACTGCAGTGGGGTGCTCTAGATGGCTCTGCGGTGGATGGTCCCAGATTGTTCTGGGCTCTCCAAGGTGGTCACGGATGCTTTATGGGGCCCGAGAGTGCTCTAGTTGTGGGCACCAGGAGGTTTGAGCACGATATAGGAGGCTATAGCGAGCTCGAGAAGGACCTGGATGGCTACGGTTTTCTCGGGGGTTCTACACGGCTCCGCAATGCGTTCGAAAGGCAAGGAGGCCCACGCAGCCCTACAGGGCTTCTACAATGATCCGAAAACCCCCAGTTAGAGGGATACGGGTGGTCTCGAGGGTTCATGGTACAAGGCTTTGAAGGATGCAAGTAAGCTTCAGAGGGATTTAGAATCCTGCCTGAGGATTCCAAAGGACTTTCGCAGGCTCTCGCGCGCTCTCGACGGCATTCGAATTCTTGAATGGGGTTGAGGAGATATTTACTGGACGCCAGAGGGCCTCAATGGATTCTACATTGCCCTAGGAGGCTCGGAACGGCCCAAGAGGACTCAGGAGGGCTACGGATGGGACGGGGCAAAATAATGATTTAGAGTGCGGTGGAAGGCTCTGGAAGGCCCTGGAGTGTTCAAGAATCGTTCGAGAAGGCCCTGGAGGGCTCCAGAGCGCTCTAGTTCTAGGATGCTCAGGTGCAGAAGGCTCCAGAATGTTTAGGAATGCAGCTGGGGCTCTAGAGAGCTCCGGAAGGATCTAGAAGGCCTGAGTGTTTTGCAGTTGATGTCGGCAGAGGTTACCACAATGCTGCCGAATGCCCAGGGGGTCCAGGCACCCCTGGCTCCTGGAATGACCCAAGCGACTTTAGAGGTGTCTATTGAATGCTCAAGAGGGCAGTGCTCGACGGATCTAGAAGGCGGGCACTCGAGTGCTTGCAAGAGTTTTACAATCAAAATCGATAGTTCGGGAGCGCAATAAGGATGCAAGGGTCTTGGACGCCCATGCCGAGGCTCTTGGAGCGGGGCTGGCTATCGAAAGTGGTTGAGGATGGACCGGAGATGGTCGAAGGGGTAAGACTGCAAGTGTGCTTTTGGTAAGATGACCATGCTTATTATCAGTGTTGACTGCAGCTGACTGCAGAAGGCTTCTCATAGCACACGTCTATTTCTTTCGATGGGCAGCCCCGCTCGAAGAGCCTCGACATGGGCGCCCAAGGGACTTGCACCCTTCTCGCGCATCCTCACGATCACTGTACAAGTACGCGCCACCACAAAAAAACGAATCAGCAAAATCACAGGCGAAGGGGGGGGATTCGACTCCTGAGCCCCTTCCCGACGGCCGCCCCTGCGCCGTCTCCGCGCGGGCGCCCGAGAGAGTGTCCGGTCCACAGCCCGCGAATGGGCGGTCGGGCGGCAGGCCGACAGCATTTCCCGCCTAGTTCGAGCAGGACTCCTCCTTCGCGCTCCTTCTTCGCACTCCTCCTCCGCGCTCAACCTCCTCATTCCCCTCCTCATCATCATCCTCCTCGTCCCCTTTCATCCCTCCGCCTCCCTCCTTTTCCTCCTAACTAATTCCCGGCTGTCGCATCCCGAGGCCAGTCGGAAGGGCGGTTTGGGCGATTCGCTTGAGACCTGGTTACTGCAGATGATCCTGAAACTTAAGAATTTGCAAGAGTTTCACAGGTGGAGGGGGGGTGCTTCTAAAATGTGGTTCTCGCCTCAGCGCCGCGCACACTCGTTTTAGACATCTGCAATCGTTTCACGAGTTGAAGGCGGGTGGTTTTCAGAAGGTGGTTATCGCCTTACCGCCGCGCACATTCGTAGCACATGTTTGCAAGAGCTTCGCGTATTGAAGGCGGGTCGTTGTCACAGAATTTGTTATCGATATAGCGCCTCGCGCATTCGTGGTGAAATATTGCCAGGGCTTTACGGATTGATTGCGGGGGGGGTTCAAAGTGTGATTTTCGCCACAACGCCGCCCACATTCACTTCACAAAATTTCACAAGCTTCACGGATTGAGGGTGGGCCTTGTTCAAAATCAGATTCTCTCCTGAGAGCCGCGCGCATTCGTCTGAACAAGTTGCAAGAGTTTGATTGGTGCGGTTCCTTTTCGAAATGTAGTTCTCGCCTTAGCGCCGCGTGCACTCGTTTTCAACATCTGCCACGGTTTCACGGATTCCATTGGTCAGCGTACCAGAAAGTATTTGAGGAAGAATTCAGTGCTGTCAGTGCCTAAGCGTTAGTTCGACTCGCTGTGTTGAAGTCCCAGGGACGGCGTTCTGGGATCACCAAGACGCAACAGTCAGGTAGATTCGTAGCGTTGGTGTCCCGAGAATTGTGTTCCGGCGCGCTGCAGGAATTTCAAACGATTGGCCCCCAAAGGGGCACTGCCCTCAATGGAAATGAGCCCTGCAGGAACCTCTGACGAGGGAGCTTGAAGGGAAAGTTGATTCCAACATCGCTCAGGAGTCCTGGGTTTACTCTTGTCCTCCACCTCCTCCTCGTCCTCCTCCTCCCCCTCCTGCAGCTGGTAGACATGGTGTGCCAGGGCCGCCCGCCCAGCGGGCACGAAGCCTGCCTGGCCCGACAGCGGCCGCCTGCGGCTCCCGACCATCCCTGCTGCTGACAATCTCGCCTCCATGCTTGGCCGTTCTCCCATGTTTCGGGCCGTGCCTAGGAGGGGGAGAGGAGGAGGAGGAGGAGGAGGAGGAGGAGGAGGAGGAGGAGGAGGAGGAGGACGAGGAGGAGGAGGAGGAGGCGGAGGCGGAGGAGGAGGCGGAGGAGGAGGAGGAGGAGCACGACCATGAAACGATGCCCTCAGCCGCCAGGGCGCAATGTATAGTGGACATGCTTTTCGGGGCCAGTTCGCGGGCGTGAGACGCTCCACCAAATATGTGTGCACACCGTGCCTCGGGCGAAGGACCGCACACCCTGGTGTCTGCATGCGGCTCCGCGAGGGCAGCTCGGGAAGGCAGCGGTGAGCCCGCACACGGGTCGCAGAGCGCCCCCCCCGAGGTTCTGCAGGACGAGTGGCGGTCGCAGCGCACGGCCTCCGGCGCCAAGTCGCGGCAGTCCCACCAGGCGGCGGAGCGCTGCGGGGAGATCATGGGGGAGTTGGCCGCGCTCAGGCGCCCAGTTTGGGCGGGGGGATGGCTGCGAGGCGGGGGCCTGTCCATCACCACTGCCTGGGCTTCGCCGACGTCGAAGGCGCAGGTGGGCGCTGTTGTTTCCCCAACCATCCTGTGGTATGGGGTCCTCGTTCTGAAGAGACAGCGCCCCGCGTTTCTTCCACCTTCCCCCCTCCTTCTCCCCCTCGTCCCTCCTCCCTCCTCCTCCCATCATGATCATCATGATCGTCATGATCATCGTCGTCATCGTTAGTATCATCCTCATCATCTTCATCATCATTAGTATCATCATTATCATTCTCACCCTCATCCTCCTCCTCCTCATCACCATCACCATCCTCATCCTCATCCTCGTTCTCATCCTCATCCTCATCGCCATCATCATCCTCATCCTCATCCTCATCTGCACCACCTCCGTAATCGTCATCGTAAGCCTCAGCATCAGCATCAGCATCACCACCACCATCAGTCGCGTTTCGGTACGCCCATCACACGTTTGGTGGTCCCATAGGGAGCTCCACCGAAGGCTCCAATGGCACAGTCCGCATGGCGCACCCGCGCCCGAATCGGCACACCCCTCACACGCTTGGTGGTCCCATAGGGGTCTCCACGGAAGGCCCCAGCGGCACAGTCCGCATGGCGCACCCGCACCCGATTCGGCACACCCCTCACACGCTTCGTGGCCCCATAGGGAGCTCTTCCGAAAGCCCCAGCGACACAGTCCGCATGGCGCACCCGCACCCGATTCGGACACACCCCTCACACGCTTCGTGGCCCCAGACGACCTCCACCGAGGGCCCCAGGCGTACCTGCACCCGATCCGGCACACCCCTCACACGTTTAATGGCCCCATAGGGAGCTCCACCGAAGGCCCCAGTGGCACAGTCCGCATGGCGTACCCGCACCCGATTCGGCACACCCCATCACGCGTTTCGTTGTCCAGTCGGTAGCCCCACCGAAGGCCCCAGCGGCACAGTCCGCATGGCGCATCCGCACCCGATTCGGCACAGCCATCACACGCTTGGTGGTCCCATAGGGAGCTCCACCGAAGGCCCCAGTGGCGCAGTCCGCATGGCGCACCCGCACTCGATTCGGCACACCCATCACACGTTTCGTGGCCCCATGGAGAGCTCCACCGAAGGCGATACCCACAACGACCGCCGTCACAACTGCATATTGTTGGGTCCGTCTCCAGGATAATTGTGTGTGCGTGTGTGTTCAGATGTTCCAGGAAAGGGCGTCGGCCCAGGGTTCTCTTTTAGAGGTTTACCCCTGGATCTGACGGCTGTAGGGCCGGCGAATTTCTTTGCGATAAATAAGGAGGTCGCGCAGGGCCGACGAATTCAATGTTGAGGATGTCTCGAGCGAAACGCTTGTTTTTCAGAATTTGTTGAGGATGTCTCAAGCGAAATGCTTGAGGCATCCTCAACGCTTGAAACGCTTTTTCAGAATTTGTTGAGGATGTTGGCGCGTCCCGTGGCGAGGACTCGATCCACAACGCTTTAATCTATATATATATATAACGCTTTATATATATGTATGGAGAGAGAGAGAGAGAGAGAGAGAGAGAGAGAGAGCACAATCGCGGCATGGCACATCGCAGTTCAGCACGGCCCAGCACAGCACAGCCTTCGGCACGGTACATCAAGATCGATACACTGAACGTTGCACCTTGGCACGCTCCTTGGCGCGTTCCGTGGCGAGTCCACCTGGCACGTCGCGCGGCGCGTCACCTGGCACGTTCCGCGGCATGTCCATTGGCACGTTCCGTAGCGCGCCCCCTTCGCACGTCCCGCGGTGCGTGCCCATGGCACGTTCCCTGGCACGTCGCCTGGCGCGTCCCTTGGGACGTTCCGCGGCGCGTCCTCCTGGCATGTCCCCTCTGTCGATTAGTTCTGGGGCAGCTAACATCTGCTCAGGCAGCTCGAGCTTAAGATCCAAATCAGTTCGGTCAGGACTCGGTGGCAACGAGGACTCGATCCACAACGCTATATATAGAGCACAATCGCGGCATGGCACATCGCAGTTCAGCACGGCGTAGCACAGCACAGCCTTCGGCACGGGACATCAAGATCGATACATTTGGCATTGCATTTGCCCGTCGCCCACTCAGGTGTCTTTGAAACAATGCCATGCGTTAAATTGCTATATTCCTTTCCGGGTTCGTGGGTCGATCATGTTTCGTAACCGTAAAAGAACGGCAGCGCAAAGCAAACAACAACGGGCAGCACGACTCGGAACCCAACAGAGAACGGCGCGAAGGAGAGTCCAAACACTGAGGGGGGAGCAACAGTAACAACCCCCAACATTTTCTAAACTATAGATTTTGAACACGACCCCAAATCGCCCCCAGCGTTTTCAGCATCATCGAAGTGCTTGCGGGATCGATTTTCGGTGACTTCGGCAGGCGGTGGCTATGGGGGCTTGGCGACAGCGACGACGACGACGACGACAGCGGCGGCGGCGACGGCGGCGGCGACGGCGGCGGCCGAAGCGGCGGCGGCGGCGGCGGCGGCGGCGGCGGCGGCGGCGGCGGCGGCGACGACGACGACGACGACGACGACGACGACGACGACGACGACGACGACGACGACGACAATGGCGGCGGCGGCGGCAGCGACGACGACGACGACGACGACGACGACGACAATGGCGGCGGCGACGGCGGCAGCAACGACGACGACGACGACGACGGCCCTCTGTTGCTTTGAATCTCGATGAGAGGTGGGCCGGGGGAGACGACACCGGCCGACCGACCAACCGACGACGGCGACGCCCCACCGCCGCCGGCGGCGGCAGCCCGCGCGGCCCCGCCGCGCCGCGAGGAGCCAGCGCGAGGGCGATGAGCGCGAGGGCACCTCCCTGCGGCAGCAGCACGAGGCTGCCGTGGGCATGCTGGAGCGGGCCAGCGAGGCCCCCATCCGCCCACAGCGGCGGGCGGCGACTACGACGATGGCGGCGGCGGTGCAGGGCCCGCGAGCACCACCCGCTGCCCGCGCAGCCCTCGCCAAGCCGGGCGCGCGCGCCGCGCCCGCACTGCGCGCCCCTTCCCTCCCTCCTTCCCCCCTCGCCCCCCCCTCCCTCCGCCCCCCTCCCTCCATGGTCCCTCTCCCACCCACTCTCCTCCATCATCCATCCTCCCTCTTACCTGCTCTGACTCCTCCTCCTCTCCTCCTCCTCCCCTCCTCCTCCTCCTCCTCCCCCTCCTCCCTCTCCCCCCTCATCATCATCAGCCTTCTCTTCTCGCAATTGCACCATCTGAGTTACTGTGTATTCTCTTTTATCCCCCGAAGACGCAGTTGTTGTGGGGCATCCCGCCCCCTCGGCTGTTTTTCCCGGAAAGGGCTCGAGCCCAGGGTTCTCTTTTAGTTGGTTCCCCCCGGTTTTGACGGCTGAAGGGCCGGCGAATTTCTTTTGAGATAAATAACGAGGTCGCGTAGGGCCGGCGAATTAAAATTTGAGGATGTCTCAAGCGAAACGCTTGTTTTTCAGAATTTGTTGAGGATGTCTCGAGCGAAACGCTTGTTCTGTGTTATAGATTGTCCTCTCCTGGGGACCTGAATTCTGAGGATCTCTCAAGTGTGCACCTTGGCACGTTCCTTGGCGCGTTCCGTGGCGAGTCCACCTGGCACGTCGCGCGGCGCGTCCCCTGGCACGTCTCTCGGCACGTCCATTGGCACGTTCCGTAGCGCGTCCCCTTGGCACGTCCTGCGGTGCGTGCCCATGGCACGTCCCCTGGCACGTCGCCTGGCGCGTCCCTTGGGGCGTTCCGCGGCGCGTCCTCTTGGCCTGTTCCCCCTGTCGATTAGTTTTGGGGCAGCTACCATCTGCTCAGGCAGCTCGAGCTTACGCTCCAGATCAGTTCGGTGAGGACTCGGATGCCAGGGAGGACTCGATCCACAACGCTATATAGAGCACAATCGCGGCATGGCACATCGCAGTTCAGCACGGCGTAGCACAGCACAGCCTTCGGCACAGTACATCATCATCGATACATTCAGCATTGCATGAGCCTGTCGCCCAATCAGGTGTCTTTGAAATGTTGCAATGCCTTACATTTCTATATTCCTTTCCGGGTTCGTGGGTCGATCATGTTTTTGCACACGCTGTCTTTCAGACATTGTTCTCTTATGATTGCTACAATCAGATTGGCTTCGGTGTTTGGAAACGACCTTCCCGCTGCAGCTTGGGCCTCATTTTCGGATCGGCGTTGTGTCCCCGTCTTTCAGAATGGCGATCTCGCCCCAGCGCGGGCCACTTTTCCGGATCCGAGTCCCTTTTCATCGTTGTCGCCTCCCTCAATTCCCCGCCTCCGTCTTCCCCTGGTCATCCTGCTCCTCCCACTCCTTCCACTCCAGTCCCTGCTGCTGCTGTTCGTCCTCGTCTTCGTCTTTCCTCATCCTGCGCTTCATCCTCCCATCCTCCTGCTCACCCACCACCTCCTTTTCACCCTCTGTACGCAGCACCCCTTTTTCCCGGAAAGGGCGTGGGCCCAGGGTTCTCTTTTAGCTGTTTACCCCCGGATCTGACGGCTGTAGGGCCGGCGAATTTCTTGTGCGATTGCGATTAATAACGAGGTCGCGTAGGGCCCGCGAATTAAAATTTGAGGATGTCTCCAGCGGAACGCTTGTTTTTCATAATCGGTTGAGGATGTCTCGAGCGAAACGCTTGTTGTGTGTTATAGATTGTCCTCTCCTGGGGACCTGAATTCAGAGGATCTCTCAAGTGAAATGCTTGTTTTCACGTGCCCAGGTCTTGAGGATGTCTCGAGCGAGACGCTTGGTTTCACGCCTCCAGGTTGCCCAGACAGATGTCTAGCATGAGGAGTTGCTGAGGATGTCTCGAACCAGAGGCTTGTTTTCACGTGTCCAGTTCGCCCAGGCGGATGTCTAGCATGAGGATGTGTCGAGGAAGTCTCGATCGAGACGCTTGTTGGCACGTGTCCAGGTTGCCCAAGCGGATGTCTAGCATGAGGATGTGCTGAGAACGTCTTGGGCGAAACGCGTGTTTTCACGTGTCCAGGTCGCCCAGGCACAGCACAGCCCTCGGCACGGTACATCAATATCGATACCCTTAGCATTGCAGCCTGGCATGTTGCTTGGCACGTTCTGCGAAGCGTCCCGTGGCGAGTCCCCCTGACACGTCGCGCGGTGCACGTCCACTGGCACACGTTCCGTAGCGCGTCCCTTTGGCACGTCCCGAGGTGCGTGCCCATGGCACGCCCCCTGGCACGTCGCCTGGCGCGTCCCTTGGGACGTTCCGCGGCGCGTCCTCCTGGCATGTCCCCCTGTCGATTAGTTCTGGGGCAGCTAACATCTGCTCAGGCAGCTCGAGCTTAAGATCCAGATCAGTTCGGTCAGGACTCGGATGCCAGGGAGGACTCGATCCACAACGCTATGCACGTCCCGCGGCACGTCCATTGGCACGTTCCGTAGCGCGTCCCTATGGCATGTCCCGCGGTGCGTCCCCATGGTGCGTCCTGTGGCACGTCGCCTGGTGCGTCCTTTGGGACGTTCCGCGGCGCGTCCTCCTGGCATGTCCCCTCTGTCGATTAGTTCTGGGGCAGCTAACATCTGCTCAGGCAGCTCGAGCTTAAGATCCAAATCAGTTCGGTCAGGACTCGGATGCCAGGGAGGACTCGATCCACAACGCTATATAGAGCACAATCACGGCATGACATATCGCAGTTCAGCATGGCGTAGCGCAGCACAGCCCTCGGCACAGTACATCAAGATCGATACATTCAGTATTGCATTTGCCCGTCTTTCAATCAGGTGTCTTTGAAATGTTGCAATGCCTTACATGTCTATATTCCTTTCCGGGTTCGTGGGTCGATCATGTTTCGGATTGCGCATCGCACGATGGTTTTTGGAGGAGCTCCAGGTCGGCTACGTCACGCGTCCGCTGATGGAGAAACAATCAGCGCAGTGGGAATGGATGGGGGGAAATACAGTCGGGGCGCTGAAGAAGGAACTCTTTTCGTTGGGTCGGGGCTCCGTGTTCCTGAATAGTTTCACAGTTTGCTCCACGTATTCCTTAGGTTTCCGAAGGGAAATCGAAATTCAACTTCTGGAGAAAAGGGGCCTTGTTCCTTATTTAATCGCTTCGCTCATTCCGCCGGCCCGTATTGTGCCCTTGCTGGCGTTTGGGCTTCTGGGGGCCTTTTGGGGTCCTCGTTGGGGGTTTCTTGGGGGCGGCTTGGGTTTCTGTTGGAGCCTCTTTGGGGTTTCTTGGGGCTCATGTGGGAGCATTTGGGAGCATCTTGGGGCTTCTAGGAGCCGCTTGGGACCCGCTTGGGAGCTTCTTGGGGGCCTTGTGAGGGCCTTTTGGGGGCCTCCCAGGGCTTCAAAGGGGCCGTCCTGAGGGCTTCTTAGGGCCGAGGGCTCGAAGTGTTGTTTCGTGTTCCCTCTTTGGGGCTTCTCTCGAGCGTTCTCGGGGCCCTATTGGGCTGTCTTGGAGGCCTCTTGGGCCGTCGTGGAACCCTCTTGGGCCGTCTTGGGGCCCTGTCGGAGGCCTCTCGGGCCTCTTAGGGCGATCTTGGGGGCCTCCTGGGACGCCAACATCTCGCCAAAACCTAGGAAAAAAACAATACATTGTGCCCCTTGGGGCCCTCTTGGGAGTGCTCTTGAAAGCCTCGTGGGGCGTCTGGGGGCTATCTCGAGGGCCTTTGGGGGGCCTCCTGGGGCTTGAAAGGGGCCTCTTGGCGCCTCCTGGGGGCTCCTTATTGCCGAGGGCTCGAAATGTTGTTTCGTGTTCCCCCTCTGGGGTTTCTCTCAGAGCGTTCTTGGGGCCCTCTTGGGCCGTCTTGGAGGCCTCTTGGGCCGTCTTCGAACCCTCTTGGGCCGTCTTGGGGCCCTGTCGGAGGCCTCTCGGGTCCTTAGGGCGATCTTGGGGGCCTCTTGGGCCGTCTTGGGGCGTCGCGATGCCGAAAAGGTAGAGACGCCAAACTCTTCCCGAAACCTCAGGAAAAGCAATGATTGTTGCCTCTTGGGGCCCTCTTGGGAGTGCCCTTGAAAGCCTCGTGGGGCGTCTGGGGGCTATCTCGAGGGCCTTTGGGGGGCATCCCGGGGCTTCAAAGGGGCCTCTTGGCGCCTCCTGGGGGCTTCTTAGGGCCGAGGGCGAAATGTTGTTTCGTGTTCCCCCTCTGGGGCTTCTCTCAGAGCGTTCTTGGGGTCCTCTTGGGCCGTCTTGGAGGCCTCTTGGGTCGTCTTCGAACCCTCTTGGGCCTCTTGGGCCGTCTTGGGGCGTCGCGATGCCAAAAAGGTGGAAACGCCAACATCTCCCCCAAACCTGAGGAAAAACAATGAATGTTGCTTCTTGGGGCCCTCGTGGGAGTCTCTTGGGGCTCCTTGGCGTCGTCTTGGGGGCCCCTAGGGCCTCTTGGGGGGCTCTTGGAAGCCTCTTAGGGCGGGAGGGGGGATAGTCGATTGCGGCTCCCCCCTCGGAGGCCACGATCCTCGTGAGGAGTGTCGAAAAATGGCCCTCCCCTGGAGTGCTCTGGTGGCTCCTCCCGGGACCTTGCCGGGCTACTTTTCGTCCAGGGACCCCCAGGGGCCGCCCCGCGCGCGCGAACTAGAAAAACAGTGAGCCAGTTACCGGAGATCTTAGCACACCTCTGGCCCGTTGGGCCGGCGAATTTGGGGGGATCCTTAGGTCAGCGCCCCGACTGTAGGATGTCAGGTGTGGCGCGAGCGCACCCAGCTCGTCCCCTCCCCTCTCCTCCAAACAACTCCTCGATACTGCGCTGCCTTGCCCTGCTCCTGCTCCTCCTCCCCCTCTCCTCCTCCTCCTCCTCCTCCTTCTCCTCCTTCTCCTCCTCCTCCTCCTCCTCCTCCTCCTCCTCCTCCTCCTCCTCCGCCTCCTCCTCCTGGGAGAGGAGGATATCCATGCTCTTGCTCGCTTATTATCGTTTCAATTATGTATCATTAACTCTACTCCTGCTGGGACTGCTCCTCTTTCTCTCCCTGAGCTGCGGCCACTCCTTCTCCTTCTCCTCCCCATCCGCCTCCCGCTGGGGTGCTCTCTGCCTTCGCCGAGCCCAGCGGCGTCGAGAGGCCCTCTAGGCTGAGGGGCCTCGTCTCGCTCGTCTCCTCGCTCGTCTCCTCGCGTCGAGCCGAAACCTGGGTACGCTCGTCTCCTCCCCGTCGCGGCAGGCCTTGCTGAGCCAGGCCCGCCTGCTGCCCCAGCAGGCTCCGCGCCCCGCCGCAGCGTCTCTGGTCGGCTGCCGCATGCTCTGCCCAGCGGGCGACGACGACGACGAGCACGACCACGAGGACGAGGACGAGGGTGGCGTGAACGGGGGCAAGAAGGACGGGGGGAAGAGGAGGCTGGAAGCGGGGAGGGCAGGAAAGACATGGGGGGGAGGGGAGCTGGGACGAAGGGCGTGCAACCCCTCGGCCGCGGGCAGGCACGCCAGTGCCCCACCCCCGTGCGCAGCGCGGCATCTACAGAGCCGCTCAGCGGCATCCGGAGACGGGCCTGGCCTCTATTGCGGGACAGGGGAGTGCACAGACGGAGGCTTCGCCCTGTCGCCGGCGGCCAGAGGAGGGCCTGCCGCGGAGACTCCAGGTTCGGGGTTCCGGGCCATTAGGGGAGGGGCCGTGCAGCGCGCCGGGCTCTTTTGCGCACGGGGTATCCTCACGCTTCTTGCCCTCCCTGCGCCTTGCATCGGCTTATGGCATTGGTGTGCGTGTTTTGCCGGCGCCTGATTGCTGGCTTCCTTCGGGCGGTGAGCTTGGGCATAAGGTGCGCGGAACCCGCCATTGCCATCTGCCGAGGCGAATCGCGAAGGGTTGCGGCTGGGAAGGGGGGTGCCCCGTGTTGCGGGGGGTCCTGCTCGTCGTCGTCCTCTTCTCCGGGGGATCGCCCAAATCTGGCTTGCACAGCTTAATTCCCGCTGGCACCGAAGCACCCCCCCCAGTGCCCGCTGACGAGAGCCCAGAAGCGCGGCGGCCGAAGTCGTCTCCTCGGCTCCGAGCTGCCCTTCTGGAGCTCTTCAAATTGATTCCGCCCCGGGGTGGCCACCAGGCTGCTCTTGCGCGGCTCTTCTTAACCCCATATTTGTTTCTCGGCCTTGGGCGGAGGACGCTTAGTCCTTTAGGCAGCCTGTCGCCATCAACAACAAAGTCGCTCAAAGACCCTGTGGCTGCGGCTCGCGCCTCCGTCCCGTCCTTCGCGAAGAACTCGCGCGATTTAAAATTGGACGCGGATGGAGCCATGCAGGTAGGCCCGGCCTATGCGGAGTGGACCTCTTGCTTAGAGGGTTTCTTTTGTGCGATGCTGGGGGCCAGCGTAGATTAAAGGGTCGAGCGCAGCTGCGCGAGCTTCAGAAGACGTCGGAGGTCCCTGGGGCATAGCATGTTTACTCTCAGGGTCCTCTGGCCCACCTGGTGGGCTACCCTGAGCTTTCCCCTTTTCTGACTTGGTCGGTTCCCTGGGGGATCGCGCGCGCCACATGCCGAACAAACTTTTTGAGGTTCGGCATAAAGGAATTTTTGCTTGGCACAAGCCGAGCATTCTCTTTGGGTGGATGGCAAAGGGTGAATTCTGGAATGCCGGTTCGACGGATGTTCGAGGCTTGAATCTGCAAACGGTGAATCACAAGACGGATTGGTTTTCGAGGTGCCAAAGCCCATCTGGATTTCACCCTGAGCCCTCCACCCTTACAAAATGATTAGACAAGTCCGCCCGTACTGGAAACGACCCCGCGGCTGGCCGCGGGGGCGCCCTCGCTCGGCCGGGCGGCCGCGCGCTGGCCGACCCGCTGCCGTTCCTCGCTCGCGCTGTGCGCTGTGTGTGCCGTGCCATGTCTCTTCCGCCTGCTACTGGGGGCGGGATATACATACCGTGCAGTGTAAAAACATTTTTTAAAAAAAAAAAAAAAAAAAAAAAAAAAAAAAAAAAAAAAAAAAAAAAAAAAAAAAAAAAAAAAAAAAAACGTGCAGTGCCCCGTGTTTCGGTCCATCGTGGTAGGCACCATGCCTCGCGCTTCGGTCCATGGGGACCGCGCGCTCTGGCCCATCGTGGCCCACCGAGTGACCACGTGCTGTGGCCCAATAGTGGCCTGCTGCGCTCGCTGGCCCAATGGGGCCTTCTCTTCGGGTCCATGTTGACCGCGTGCTGTCGCTGGCCCGCCCGACCCGCCCTGGGGGGGGGAGGTGCTCCCCCCGCGGGCCCGACCGGCGTCTGCCCGCTTGGCCTCGGAGAGGCCGCGCGAAGCGGGGCAGGTGGATCGGGTCCGCACCCTTCGCTCCTGGGGGGGGGGGGGCGAGAGCAAGCGTCAGGATTTGTATCGCTTTCGCGACATGGCTGCCTCTATGCCAGCGTCGTCCCTCTCACCGCTGAGCACACAGCTTCGGGCCGATTGGGTTCGCGGGCTGCGCGTTCTCAGAGAAGCTTCGGGCCCGACTATCAGAGATTTCGAGTCCAGGGCCAGACAGAATTCGGTTAGAGCTCAACGTGCGGTTCCTCAGTTCCGCACTGACCCGATCCCACGAGTGGGTCAGGCAATAGGATGAGGCTGGAGGCCGCGGGTTCTGTAGACGCATCAAGGATACGACGGTCTTCTGAGGGGGAGGTCCGGGCTCCGGGGGAGACGGCGCTTGATTCCTGCCGGAGGACGGCTGTGAAGGTTGGAGTCTGGTCTGGGCAGTGGGCAGGCGACAGCTCTAGTTCTCCCAAGGCCTGACCCCTGTGGCTCAGCAGGGCCCTGTCAAAGGCCAAGCAGAGCCCTCGGCCCCCTGCCAGCGTTGACTGGCTTAAGGAGGTCACCGCGGCCTTGCTTGAGAAAGCTCCCAGGGTCGATCGGCTTTCCGGAAAATATTTCCAGTGGCTGCCAGCCTAAGGTTTGCAGCAGCTTGCGGATTTCTACGCCTCGGTTGAGCAGCGGGTCTGTTGGCCATGGCAGGCGCTGCGCTTGCTGCGCTCGTCGCGCTCCAGGTCAGAGGCGAGCACTCCGATCGAGCGATTGGCCTGGTGGCCTGGGTGGTTCGATTCTGGGGTCGACTGCGACCCTCGGACCGAGCAGGGCGGGCCAAGGAGCGAGCGGGGCCGCGGGACACGGCACTTGCAGGCAGTTCAGCTCTGCAGGTTGCGCTCGTGGGGCTTTTCAGGGATGAGCAGGATGCCCAGTCCAGCCTGCCTGACCACCAGAGCGGTAGCTTGCTCTGGGATGGTAAAGGTTTCTGCCACAGTCTTCGTTGGGATCTGGTCCTGGACCACGCTCTGGAGTTAGATTCCCCCCCTTGCGATTTGGCCCTGGAGCTTCAGGTCCACGTGGCGGCCAGGCGTTTGAGGGAGGCACGATGTTTCTCGCGGGCAGTGCGCCCTGGCATGCCCTTGATTCCCGGAAGCAGTGGGGCTGTGGATTCAGGCTGGGCAGCGTTGCGCTTCGTTGAGGGAGCCGCCGCAGGCCTTCCTCCTCCTCCTCCTCCTCCTCCTCCTCCTCCTCCTCCTCCTTCCCTGCACACCTGGGTTGACGATTTGGCTCAATGCATGCGCGGCAGCAGCGATTGTAGTTTCGAGGGTAGGCTTGGATTTAGTCCAGGGTCTGCACGACATCAATCCCCAGATTGCTCCGAAGTCGACCATCATCTCTTCCTCCTGGGACTTGGCCGTGAGACTCAGGGACTTCTTCGCGAAGCAGGGAGTGATCGTGCAGACCCAGCGCGTTGCTGCCGATCTCGGTATAGACAGAGGGCAGGTAAAGGCGAGACGACCCAAGCAGGCTAGTTGAAGGGCGGGGGCAAAGCGTAAGTTCCGCCGCCTCTGCAAGCTTGGTCGGGGCAATCGCTCGCGCGAGGGATGCGCCCGTGAGATGGCCTTGACCTCGGCGTTTTCAAAAGCTAGGTATTCACGCGAGGTCCATGGCACCCCACCCAGCGTCGTTCTTGGTTGGCGGAGAGCCCTTGAGAGGCTCACGGGGGGAGTGTCCGAGGGGGGTACGTAGGTGCCTGGCGACCTTGCTCCCCCTTGAAGACGGCCAGAGGGACCCGGCCTTTTTCGCCACGTTCGACGCGCTGACGCAGCCCAGTCTCAAAGTGGACAAGACGAGGCGTGCCTGGAGGGAGGTTCTCGCGCAGTTCGAGCCCAAGCCGGCAGGCAATGGATGGCGAGGGGTCGGCACCCCGGCGGTTGCCGCCATCGCCCTTCTGCTCGATGTCGGTTGCAGACCCTGGGGGCCCTGGACCCGGGAGAGCGACCTCTGGGCGAGAGGCTCACGACCTCAGAAGCCAAGCTTGGGCGCGGCAGGGTTGACCTCGCCGACCTTTTGGAAGCCCTGGCCGACGGCAAAGAGCGCCAGCTGTGGGCGGCTGCCGCAGCCAATTCTTGGAACGGGTCAGGATCAGAATCGGTGCCAGATCTGCGCGACTTTTCAACGTCAGCCGAATGGCTGACGAAGAAGGGCAAGTTTGAATGGCGAGGATCGGCGTCACACCAGCATACTTGTACCATATGTGCGTCGCCCCGCCAGGGGCGACGCGCGCACCGAGAAATCTCATAGCATATGCGTCGTGGCGGGCGCTTTCTGGCCACACCGATGGGGAAACGATATACCACGAGATGGGTATACTATATGTTCGGGCAGCTTCGGATTCTGCCTGCAGACGTACTCCAGCGGATTGGGAGAGTAGTCCGAGCTTCTGGCTGCGGGGGCTGACGCCGCGCAGCTGGGCCGCCGCTCCTCCGCCGCCTGGTGGGGAAAAGCTCCTGGCTTATAGGGGGGATCTCCGTGGGGCGGCGGCGGATGGTTGTGCGTTGGAGGAGGTGGTGTTAGCGTGGTGCTTGACGCGCGGGGCTCTGCCCTCCGTCGTGTCGCCTGGTCCTTGGCAGTTGTCAAAGGCCTGTGTGAAAGGGGGTCGATATTGTCCCAGAGAGCCCACGGCTGGTGCTGCGGGTTTCGGGAATGTTCCGGGTCGGCGCCAATCGGCCAACAGGGGTGAAGCCATGAGCCTGCTGCAGTTCTTGAAAACAGTCCTCCCCGTTGCTGGCGTTTTTTTCCGGTGCTGATTCGACCTGTGTTGTAAAGAGCTTCAAACAAGTGCGCAGTGGAGTTTTGACTTAATCACAACTTGATACGTGGCAGGGTACCAGGGGCCTCATGGCAGAGCACCCCTCCAAGTGGGTTGTGCTGGCCAAGGTTGAGGGCCAGATATCTGTAGACGAAGTGAGCGACCAGGGAGCCGACCCCATGCTTCCCTTCTTGAATGAGATGGCGGGCGGCATTGCCAAGCAGTGGGCTGGAAACTTGCGAGTGCCAGTGCAGCATAGAAACAGCAGGTCCCACGCCCAGGCGATTGCCTTCCAAATCCGTCAGCATCTAGGCCACACTTCGCTAGCGTCGATCGGGGCAGATGGGAACCGAGAGCCTAGGAAGGCCGCCCTCCGACGCATGAAGCGCGATATCAAAGTTCAGCTTCAGCTCGGTTGAATCAACCAGTTTGGGGTATAGGCTCCCAGGTCTGATGCTGCGCGCGTGGCGGATGTGCACCTTACAGAATGGCCGGTAAGTTTTTAGCAACCCCATGCCACCAGGGTTTGTTTAAGGGGTCGGTCACGGTGCCCACGAAGGGCGCAATGAATGGCACGGATTTGCACAGGTCCCATACCTTGGCCTAGCACAAGCAGTTCGGGAGCTCTGCCTATCTTGCCTGCGGCTGCGTGGCCACTCAAGCCGTCCGCAATTTGGCAACTGTTTGCAACCAGCGGTTGGATCTTTACGGCAAGAAGCATATGGCGAGAGTATTGCAAGGTCTGTCCCGAGGTTCTTCAAGGCTCGCCAGGAGTCAGGTGGCCCAGAAGAAGAAGAAGAAGGTCCTGTAGTAAACCGCTCACATCTGCCATTGGCTGGAATGGGCAGAAGCTTCAACAAGCCTCCCGAAGGCTCGTTCTGAGCCCCACACATCTCGACAATGCCTTCCAAGGAACACACCGGAGCCGATGCTCAACTCATTCACTCCCACGGCCCGTCCGTGCCCCCCAAAACGCCGCCCGTCTGATGTTCCTTGAGGCCTCTTCGGGACCATCCGTTAGTTGCTATGAGAACGGGATTACGGTGATGATGATGGTGATGATGATGATGGTTGGGGTGAGATGACAATGGCGATTCGGATGAGAATGGGTAGTTACGACCATGACGATGATCCGCGCGAAGTCGACGATGATCCGCGCGATGTCGACGATGAAGATGCTGTGGTTATGACGATGATGGTGGCGATGGGGAGAAGTTGATGCAGATGCGGACGACGACGGGGATGATCATGACGACGGTGATGATGGTAATGAACGAGCTGAACACCATTATGACGGCCATGAGGGTCATAGTTGTCGGGCCCCCCGCTCTTAAGAGATCAGTCGCCGGCGGTGACGACCATGTGATGATGATGGTGGTGGTGCGGATGATGATAGCGATGGTGATCATGACGGCGATAATGCTCACGGTGATGATGACAACGATGATGCCGATGCAGATGCAGATGATGATGATGACGACGATACTGATGATGTTGATGGTGATGATGATCGTGATGGTGATGACGATGCCATAGCTGAAAATGGTAATACTGGCGATGAGGAGGATTATGAGGACGGCGTCGGTGACAATACTGGTGACGATAATGATCTTGACAGTTTGCATGATTCTGACTCCCTCTGCTCTTCGACCCAGCGGCCGCACTCGCTTGTGGGACCGCCCACCAGCTTGCGCTAGAACTTCTGCACGCGCGAACCGCGTGTGATGGTCCTTGATTATATATAGAGAGAGGGATGTGTAGATATGCTTACGTGTATATAAAAATATGTGTACACACGTATGTCTACATATTGGTGTATGTGACTTGGGAGCCTTGTGGGGATGTCCGGAGAGCACTGAGAGCAGTCTTGTGGCCTTCCGGGGCAGTGTCGGGACGCTCTTGGACCATGTTAGGCGCTTCCCAAGTCTCATTGGGAGCTCTTCGAGTCGTCTTGAGCGGGGCCCCCGTCCTGGCGGCCGACGCGACACACCCCAGGAGCGCCCAAGAGCGCCCAGGAACGCCCGGACATTCTGGGAACATCTTGGCACGGGCTCTTAAGAGTTTCACAACCCACCTAATTCGTACACGTACGTGAGCCTTCAGGCACTCCACTTCGTGCTCACGGCACGTTGGCGGATATGCATCTCTCCACACCAGTAAGAGCCGTCCGCAGTGCCGCGACTACAGAGTGGCATCCATGGATCTCGTCGACGCCTCGCTTGTATGGACATGGGTGGATCGAGACAGAGCCCGCCTCAGACAGGACCGGCGGCAAGGATACAATCGCAGCTTGACGTCTGGCTCAGTCAGCACAGCGGTTGGCACGAGGATCGGCCGAGTGCAGCGCTAGAGCGCGTCATGTATGTCTAGATGGGGGGGCTGTATGCTCTGAGCGGCCCCCGCCCTGCGCCTTCTCTCTTCTCTCCGACTCTATGCGTCCCGCCTGTAGCCCGACTGGCGCATGACTGTTTTCGCACTTTTGCGTCCGTTGAATTAGAAAGCCGCTATGGGGGTTCCAGGAACCCTGAACCAAAAAAACTTGCCACCTCTTGGGGGGCGTATGTTATTTCCGCGGGCTTCCGCTGGCGTCCGCTGGCGGATCCGCCGTCGCCTTACTTCCGCCGGGCTTCCGCCCCATCTTCCGCCGAGAAAGAGATGCCACCGTCTTGGGATCGTCTTGGAAGCCATCTTGGGTCTTTTTGGCCGTATTGGAGCCATCTTGGCCGTTTTGGAGACCATCTTGGGCGCCTTGGGGGCCTCTTGGGCCATCTTTGGACCCTTTGGGAGCCGTCTTGGGAAACTCTTGGGCCGTCATAGGGCCATCTTGGCAGCTTCTTGGGGCCTTGGATCGCCTCACATGCTGCTACCTGCGACTCCCCCGAGGAAGCCTGGCAAAGTAAACGGCGACGACGACGACGACGACGACCAAGACAACCAAGACGACCAAGACGACGACGACGACGACGACGACGACGACGACGACGACGACGACGACGACGACGACGACGACGACGACGACGAGGACGACAACGATGACTTGCTTACTTGGAGGCCTGGTGAAGCGAGCAAACTCCTCGGCGCCGCGGGGCGCGGCCGCGTCCCCCCGCGCGAGCGGGGGGGGGGGGCCGGTCGCCTCACCCACAGGCCTCGTGGGGCCTGCGCGAGGCGGAGGGGCCGCAGGAGGCCGCTCGGCTGCAGCTGGAGGCGCCCCTCTCCCCCCCCGCCGGCGCCGCGGGAGGGGAGAGGACGCGGGTGGGGGGCGGCAGCGGGCTCTGGAGGGAGGGGCGGGCTCCTGAGAGGAAGGGGGGAGTGAGGTCCGGGGAGGGAGGGACATACGATGGAGGAGGGGAAGGCGGAGGCGGAGGAGGAGGAGGAGGAGGAGGAGGAGGAGGAGGAGGAGGAGGAGGAAGTGAGGAGGAGGAGGAGG